>JAOEHX010044947.1:6893-50645 GCA_025448015.1 Bolborhynchus lineola | reverse complement strand
ACATCCCCTCCATTGCTCAATTGTTCACTGATGGGGATGCCCAGAAGGATGCAGGAGGGCTGACTTACACTTACCTGGTCTGCAGCAATCCTCATTTCCCCTTCACCCGAATGCTGCTGGGTAGTGCCCGAGCTGCTCTGGATAGCTCTGTCCCCACAGAGCCCCTTCTAGAGGCAGAGCTGTATAGCCATATCACCAAAGGATGATGCACAAAGTGTTTTACCAACAGAGGCTTTCTCACAATGAAGTAGCAAGCAAAGTAATCAGTGCTCATTTGATTCCACCACAATTTCACCAAAAAAGGGCTCATGTGAAGACACCTTTAGTATAATGCATGTTGTCTTTATTTTGATGCAGTTTTTGAAGGGTCAGCATTGCTCAGAAATCTTCTAGGAAGTGATGAGGTGATGCACAGATGCGTGCCTGATATGTCCTGAGCTCATTCACCTCTGTGTGAGCTGGTGACTGGAGCAGCTTCCCCACATCCGCATCACCTGTTTTCCTGAAGGTACAAGCACGGACACAAAGCTGTTTCTGGACATTCAGTCTACACCACTTCCCCAACCCTTCCTTCTCCTTGAGGTTTCCCTAAAGGATGGCTCAGCTACCTGCAAAGCAGCCCCTGGACCACAGCACTCATAAACCTATGCAGGAAGGAAAGCCAAAGTAAGGGGCACTGCTCCTTAATAAACTCAGAGATGGGTCAGCACCTGATTTTCAGGCAGCAGAGATGTCCTCACAGTAGCAGAAGCCATCCTCATGTACCATTCACCCTATCTTCAGTGGGAGCAGCAGGCACTGGGAGAAAAGCTGTCTCACTGAAATGCTCCAGCTATCCATACAACAGAATGCAAGGCATCCCCAAGGGAACACAGACATTTTAACTGAAAAGAAAGTACAAGGCAGCTTGGAGATGGAATTTCAAGAAAGCTGGTTAGCATGAACCAAGACCAGCAACAGCAGTGCCCAGGACTAAGCTGGGAGGCCTGATGGGAAAGCTGCTCTCATGCAAAATAGCAGCTGCAAAAATGAGCAGAGTTGAGCTGAGAGTTTCATGAACTCACAATGTTCCCCTGTACCCCTGCTATAAGAGAAGACTTGCACGGCAGGCCATGAGAGCATTCATCTACATATACAAAAATGAGCATTGTTTGTTAACATTAACATTGTTAACATTGTTAACATAGCTAAGGAGTCACCCACTGCCATCTCCACTCTAAGCCTGTCATACAGTTCTTCACCTTGCACTACAGGTAGAACAAGGTATGTAAATTGAGAAATGTGCAGTGATCCCTCAGATTGCAGATTCCCATTCTCCTGGAAAGTCATTTGCAGGATCCTAGGGAATGACTCTCATCACTGCTGGGAGATGACATGAAGGATATGTAGGTTGCTATGGATGACACTGAACATACAGATTTTGACGTTAGTGAGAGAAGTTTAGAAAACTAAATTAAAAAAAAAAAAATCCCCCCCCAAAAAAAAAAAAAAAAAAAAAAAAAACCCAAAATTAGATAAGAAGTTCATGGATGCTGCAGGCAAACTTCTGAGCTACACAAGTTTTGCAGCTTGGGAAAAAATTCCTACTTTGGTCCAATTCTGAATTTATTTTTCAAATAGATCAGGTTCATTAATGACATTATTGCCATAGCTCATGATCACCCAAATCTGTTTAAAGTTTAAGCTGCAGCAAGGGTAAGCAACCACTATGCTTCCTGCTTACTATTATTCCTCCAGCAGCCGACCAGGGTTACTAACAAGACTCATGTTTTCTGACCTGTATTAAAGACAGAAGAGATGCTGCAGTCACCAAAAACTCAAGACAAAAATAAGCCTCAAACCAAATCAAAACTCACCTATCAGACCATAAAAAATGTTCCAGCATCTTGAGCTTGACAGTCTAAAGAGATGGTCTGGAGGCAATTATTAGCTCAAACAGCAGCTTTTTCTCCAAGACTTGATGTCCCAGTAGTTGGCTCAACATGAAGATTAACTGTTGCAACTCAGTATGGATTAGACAACTTGAACATGCAGCCCTGGAAGCCTGCTATCACACTCAGAAAGAACAAGCCTTAGAGAGCATGCAGGTGGAATAACGTCAAGATCTGCAGGCAACAGACATGCTGTGGGTTGTAGTAAGCAATCATCTCTAGCTGGTGCTGGAAGATTAGTGGCACTGGCCAGCAACAGAGGATGGTAACAGCTCTCTAACTATTCCAACCTCTGCCCCAAGCCAGCCATGAAGCTCCATTTCTCTCCGTCTTGCAGCATGTGCCCTACTACCCTAATCCCTCTTCAAAGGCAAAGAGAGAGAGGAGTATTTTATGAGCTCTCTCCTCTGCCCTTACATCTGTGCATTCCTCCACTCATGGAACATTGTACCATTCCTCAAGGCACAAAGGACAGATCAAGATGAGGCAGGCTTCTTCAAGTTATTTAAGCTTTCTTCAGGCTCACCACAGTGCATTCAAGCAACAAAGTATGCAATTACCTGGAAAGGAAAAGTGGTTTCTAATGGCTTCACCAGTAACAAGAGCCATTCTGTTGATGGATAACACTACTAATGTTGCCATAGTTATATAAATACAGTATACATGTATTGGATTTGTGTAGCAAGGTCTTGGCAGCAGGGCAGATACTGGAGTGGCTTGTAGGACAAGTTGCTAGAAGCTTCCAGTCTCTGATAAAGACAATGCCAGGCAGCTCCAAGATGGACACACTGTTGGCCAAGGCCAAGCCCACCAGCAGTGGGGGGTAACACCTCCGTGACATATAGTAAAGAGAGGGAAAAACCCCTCCAAACTGCACAACAGCAACTACAGCCAGAGAGGAGTTATAGTATGTGATAGAAACAGTTCTGCTGACACTAAGGTCAGTGTAGGAGGGGAGGAGATGCTCCAGATGCAAGAGCAGAGATTACCCTGCAGCTCGTGCTGTAGCCTGTGGTGAGGCAGGTTGTCCCCATGCAGCACATGGAGGTCCAGGGTGGAACAGATCCCACCTGCATCTCAGGAGGACACCACACTTGAACAGAGCGATGCCTGAAGGAGGCTGTGACCCTGTGGGGAAACTGTGCCAGGAGCAGGCTCCTGGCAAGACCTGAGGCCCTGTGGAAAGAGGAGCCCATGCTGAAGGTTTGCAGCAGGACTTGTGACCCCACAGAAGACCCATGCTGGAGCAGTCTGTTCCTGAAGGACTGCACCCATGGAAGAGACCTACTCTGGAGCAGTTCATGAAGAACTGCAGACCCCACACTGGAGAAGGGCAAGTGTGTTAGGAGTCCTCCCTCTGAGAAGGAAGGAGCAGCAGGAATGTCTGTGATGAACTGACCACAACCCCCACTCCCCATCTTCCTGTGCCACTGCTGAGGAGGAGGTAGAGAATCTGGGAACAAGCCCAGGAAGAAGGGAGGGGTGCGGGGAAGGTGTTTCTAAGATTTAACTTCATTTTTCATTAATGTGCTCTGATTGATTTTGTAATAGATTAAACTAACTTCCCCAGGCTGAGTCTGTTTTGCCTGTGATGGTAATTGCTGAGTGATCTCCCCCTGACCTTATCTCGACTGATGAGCCTTCTGATGTATCTTCTATCCCTTTGTCCAATTCAGAAGGGGAGCGATAAAGCAGCTTTGGTTGGCACTTGATGTCCAGCTACTGTCAACCCATCACATACAGCAAGATAGATAGGGATTATTGTAGAAAGATGATCATGATTCCACTCCATTATTACATTTTTATTGTTGAAATAAAAACAACAATAGGACAGATCTTAGCAGAGGGAAAAAAAAGATGTTTCACAAGCAGAATAGGAAGTAGTTTCTACTGGTCTTTCAATTCCTTCAGTCTTCTGATAGCAGATTTGACCGTCACTGCAGACGTGGTACTGGAAAAAGCAACACAATCATTTGCAGTAGAATCACAGCAGTAGAACAACACATGGTAGTGTTATTTTTTTGAGAAACCATTAATCATTTCCAATAGTCACAGTCTGATTGCATGGTCAACAGGGGCTAATTCCACTTCGATTTTCATGACAACAAAGCAACCTTTTGAAGATGCAATTTCACAAAGTTGCATCTTAACTCAAATTAGCCTGTCACATATTGACTACATGCACAAGCACGTGGGCTCAGATTACTAGTGACTGTTATGTGCGGGGCAACCAGTGTCTTTTACCAGAATTGTGAGGGAAGGAGAGTAAAGGAAGGGAACAAACAAGAGTACCATTACAAGGACTGTACTGATTCAATGCTTTTAAAACAAAAGGAAAACATGGAAATCATTTTTCTTGGAGTAAATCTGGTTTTGCCTACTGTACCTGTGTCTATGACTGAAAAGGCTGGGGGGGATGTGTGTAAACACAAAAAAACCCGCATCTTAGGAGCTTAGGCTCTGAAAGAAGAGTAAGAGCTCCCTCACATAATTAAGACTTTTATACAGTCAAAAGAATCAAGGAAGGAAAACTAATCCCGAGGCCTAAATAAATTATCCCCAGAAGCATGATTTATTAGCAGCTGTTCAAGTTCTTTTCAGAGTAAGTCAGTGGGACATCTGTCAGGTGTCATCCACTCAATGATTCCACCCCAAGATAGCGGGATGAAACAACCATTCTCTCTGCTCCTTTTCTTCCAGAAAATTGGCCCAAGCCTAATATCTCACACAAACAGCAACTACAGTTTACAGCTCCAGTAAGAAATGCTACTACAGCTGAGGCACAGGAGAAACCATTTAAAAATAGCATTTGCACATGTTTCAAATTCCTTATTTGAAGTTTGGGAAAAGATGCAGTGTTTGCATTTCTGAATAGAACAACTGCTTTGATAAAGCCCAGCAAGATATTCTGGAGGGATCCACCAAAACCAGTAGCAGTAATATGGTGGGCAAAAGGCAACATTCTCAGAAGCTGCACAACAGACACTGGAAAGAACAGCAATCAAATCCAATTTGATCCATTCTAATCAAATTTTAACAATGCACGAAAAAAACACCCACATATTACTGACTGGAGACAGATCTACTTAAAGGTTAGTAGATTAACACTAAAAAAAATAAAAAAAGAAAAAACCTGTCTTCTGTCTCAGTTGGGTGACAGCAAATGCTGGTAGGAGCCACTTTATTTCCTTACTTGTAAGTCCAAGCACCACCAGCAACTGTCTTCATGCAGGATCCACAGTGCCAGATACCCACAGCCTTCCTCTTCATTTTGGTCTGTAATAAAAGGGGCGAGGGGGGGTAAGTAATGCACTCTCCATCAGCTGAAAAAGCCAAACAGTTGGACCCCCTTTGACTAGCACCTAATAAGTGAGTGGTGGGTACTGAAGCTCTTTTTACCAGGGCAAGTCTCCATCACCAAAGACAGCAATCGGTTTGCCTAGACCTATACTGCATTTAGGCAGCTCTGCAAATGGGGTAATTGACATTCCCACATCACATGAGCAAGACCCTAAATATAAAATAAAATAACAGCTGGAAATATTTTTAAATTTCCACCCACTTAAAAATACCCACTTTATAAATACAAATTATCTGGTTAAAGTACACTCTGATGAGCCTCTCAAACTGCCAAAAAACAGATTTAAGAGTTAATTTTGATTATGTACATACGTACATAAGATTACTTATCAGAATTCCTTTTCCATACAGAGTTATACAGCACACAAACATAAGCAATGGCAATGAAAAGTTTTAAGTGGGAAAAGCAAGCTCTCCTCTTCCTCCAGGTAAGCTGTAAAGTTACTGAAGAGGGCAGGAAGTTCAAATTTATGCCTTGATTATCAGATAACAAGCACGTTGCTTTAATTCAGCTAGGTCTTTTCCTTAGATACCTAAAATGTACGGTATGACAACATTTCTCATTACTTTACGTGATATAATTTGTTTTCATTTAACTACCACTAAACGTGAAATGTCTACAATTTTTATTTTATAAAGGCTCTGACAGTAGCCTCACAGTAAACTAATCACTCTTTCAAAACTAGCGCAGTTCTCTTCGGTAGAAAAACTACCAAAGCATCAAATCACATTCCTAAGACCAGTAACCCAGTCATTTCGAAAGCCTGTTTTAGGGGAGGAGGTCTCTCACCTTGCCACAGAAGGAGCAGGTATACTTGGCATGCTGGCTGATCTCAATCTTCTTCACCATCTTCCTAAGGGATGCACCGTAACGGGTACCATATTTACCCACAATCCCGACCTTCTTGGTGCGCTTAGCCTGTTGGGAAACAAACCAGCACACGTTCAACTTCCTGAGACCGCCGTGTCCGCGGCTGCCCCCTCTCCCGGCGCACGGAAGGTGCTCGGCACTCAAAGCCGTCGCCGCAGCCACCGCGCGCCCCCCTGACGCTGTAATGAAGCACGTTCGTGGCGCGGCCTCCCAGCTCCCCCCGGCGCACCTCGGGCAGCCAAGCACGAGCAGAGCCGCGGCCCAGCCCGCTCCCACACGGAGCTGCAGCCCGCCGAGCCGCCCGCCAGGCACCACCAACCCCTACAGCGGTCCCAGCGCTGTGAGCCGGCACCGCCGCTCCTCGGCACCCACACCCGCTCACCAGCGGCTCCCCATCAACTCCCTCTACCTGCCATCCCCCTCAACTCGCGCCATCTCCCACGGGCCGCCCAGGCGGGAGCGAGCCCGTCTCGCAGGACAGCGCCAGGACAGACCCCGGCCCCACACAGGCCCGGCCCATGCCCCGCTGCAGAGGGCTCAGCACCGCGCCGTCAGGCGGGATGGCGCCGGATGGGCCGCGCCGCCCCAGCCCCACTCACCATCTTCCTGCCCGGCGCCGCCGCGTAGAGGACGTCCTCGCCGCGCAGGCGCAGTGTGAGCCGCCGGCGGAAGCGAGGGAGGAGTCGCCCAGGAGTGGGGCGGCGCTGTGTGTGTGTCCCGCGGCCGGGGGGTACCTCGATCCTGGAGCGCATCAGCGGGACGGCAGCGGCAGCGGCAGCTTGATGGTGGGAGATCACCGCTTACAAACCGCAGTGCATCAGCGTGAAGCCTCAAGCGGTACAGCCCCGGCAGCGCTGGCGACGACGGGAGATGCCAGAACTCGGGTTCCTGGATTTCTGTTCAAGAGGGTCACGCCGGGTAAAGGAGATCATACGATCAACTAGGTTGGAAAAGACCTTTAAGATCATCAAGTCCAACCTTTACCCCAGGACTGCCAAGACCACCACTAAAGCGTATTACTGAGGGCCTCATCTGCACGGTTTTTGAACACTTACATTCACTCATTTTTAAAGAGAATAGCAGGTATGTAAGAGTTGAAAAAAATAAGTGAGGATGAATTCCGATCTTCATATACACCAGCCCAAAGCCCAGAAGTTTCAAGATAACCAGACCAGGTGCAACATGACACCTGCCTGGTTTCCATGGGGTCACCCAGCATTAAGACAACCAGCCATAAAAGCCTCCGTATGCCACTTGGAGGTGGCCTCCCGATGTGCAGAGGGTGCTCCTAGACGCCCAGCGTCCCTGAGCTACCATCAGCACCAAAGAGCAGCGCCTGGACCCGGGAGGGCTTCTGCCCTGCTTGGACCCAGTACACATTTTGCTTGCCTGTTCCACCGCCGCCGAGCTGCAATGCTCATAACAATTAAAAACCCATTAACAACCCCTTAAGAAATGTAATCCTGTTAGCCCGAGTGTTTTGTAGTGCATAGAGCTGGCTGCAGCTAATCCTCTCCCCAGAAGGGAGCCAGGGCTGCCCAGGTGCTTTTCTCCCTATGACAGCCCCAACTGCCTCAACCCACAACAGCCTCCTCTTCATTTGCAGCCTATATAATTAATGGGGAATTAACTAGAGCACACCCCACCACTATGTTAGCCTTTCCCTGGCTGGGGTCTGTACTTCAAGATGCTCAAGGACAGCCACTGCAGCCGCTCTTGCTCTAGAGTTTTGAATCTTCAACATTTTCAATTCCCTCTGTCGCACCAGGCTCTGTTTCCCACTCATCCCTGCAAGCTTTCCTCCTGTCTGAGCAGGAGCAATTTCTGGGACCTGTTGGGCCAGAGCCCTGTTGTCTGTGAGGGCTCTGCAGGGCTTTAGTCAGTGGTATTTGTATCTCCCTCTGTTGAGTCAAACTCTGATCTGATACACCCTAGGAATACACTTGACCTTTTCAGATCCTCATTATGATGACCACAAGATGCGGGTTTTTTACACCAACATATTAAAAAAAAAAAAGAAAAAAGTTCCTTTTGATGTTTTGGGACTACTTGGTAAAAAAAGCCCAAACAAACGCAACCAAACTATCAGCCAACACACACGGGACAGAGGATCTGCTGCTGGTATGTAGCTACAGAGTTAAAAGTATCACTGTGACAATACAGCATGTGGTCATATCCTTCACCTGTCAGCATTACAGGCAGCTCTGCCAACAACTGAACCCACTCCCCAAGGATGACTGCCATTCCCAGCACTGCCAACATAAACATACAATTCCCAGTGACTGGGAAGACAGTTGGATGCAGACAGGCCAGCACAGCTCCAAAGGCCTTGCATCAACAGTCTACCACCCTGAATTCTTCTGCTTGCCCCAGGCTGGGCCAGCTTCATGTACTGAGGATGTAGTTTGAACTGCTCCAATGTTCAGGTTGTTTTTCCCTACTGTTTCTGGTTTGGCATCCTTCCTGGAAATATACCTTTTTTTAATATGGGTGAGAACCCAGACACAGGTGTACAAGCAGGCATTCAGTCACAGCGTGTATGCTCCAAGTTCCAGTAACATGGATCCTTCCCTTTACTCTACTGGGCTTTAGATAATGCCAAAATGTTACAGCTACACCATCACTGGTGGGCCGATGTCAGGGTGCCCAAAAGCACTGCATGTTCCTCAGCCTGCCTGTGGGTCTCACTTGCAACCTGCACACTACTTTGTACAAAACCCCATGATCGAGCCTTAGAGATCCTGTCTGAGCCTGCTGGCAGCTTCCCAGACATCTCCTCATCATATTCATGACAGACTAATGGTGTAATTAGGTTGAGGCCTGCACAGTCTTTCCAGCCCCTTGAGATATAATGACTAAAAGTGTTTTCCTGCAAGATTCTTCTCCTTTCCATCTAAGTAAGGATAAAGTGAATCTCAAGTGTACTTAAAAGAGCCTCTGCAACTCTGCAGCAAACCAGCTGAGATTCTATAGGTCCTAACACAGAAAGAGTACACCTAGCATTGCTCCAACAAGGCTGAGATTTATCAATACATGGATAAAATGAGTTTATGAGAAGCAGAATTCACCAAGAGTACTTCCAGCAGATTTCAGAAAAATACTGTTGTGAAGTAGCTGTAGCTTTACAAGCAGTATGAAAATTACCCCCATAGGAGATGACGATATAGATACACAAGTAGTGTTTTCTGTATTTTTTTTATTCGGCAGACAGCAGCATTCCTCACCTCTTACTCAGAGCAGCCCTCTCTGCAGGTTGAAAGATCACATGTCCTAGAAGCAGATTAAATGCTCTGTGTTCAGAAACAAAGACATTTTAAAATGTTGAAAGTTATCTCCTGGCCAGCTGTTGCAGCAAGAGAATGTATAATTTTCAGTGTAAATCCAAAGATAAAGCATTTCCTCCAGTTGGCCAGCCACATGATCCTCAGTCCTACTCTGCTTGCACACACACCAAACACCTTTTGGAGTCAATGAAAAGCAGGTCTCCCCTCAGCACAACTGCATGCACAGTCTGTAGGACATTTCCAGGATGGCACTTGCTGACAATGGGATCATCAAACCCTTCAATGCAGGAAAAAATATCGTTATTTATCAGATGATCTTGTAGCACAAACTTTCCCTTCTCAGCCGTGGAAGAGAGATCTTCTTGTCAGTGTCTGGTATCTGCACACAGCCAAGCATGCTGCCTGCACAGCATGTTGGCTCCTGGCCTCAAGATGCTAAATGTAAGCCTTCAGTTTGCTTTTCTCCACCCCTCTCTAGAGCTTATGGCTGTAAAACATAGCTAAGTGGTGCCTCCATGTAATTCTGTCTTCTTACTCCCCAGTCACATTTGCTTAACACTAGCCCGTTTCCAGGTATCTGAGTATGAAGACCAGACGCATGAAAGACATTAACTTGGGATCACACTATACCAACAATAATGCACAGAGAAAATACGACCATGCAGATGGGCCTGAGAAGACCAGTTGTGATAAACAGAGCCATTTGCCTTTACATCAAGCCCACATCAAAAGTGGCCTCTAGAGCTTTTGAAGAGGCATTACTGCTGTGAAGTGGAATCAGGGCATGCCTAAGAAACAACTGTAGCAGAAAAGAGTCAAAGAGCAGGTTTGCTTGGGCAGCACCGATGCTGGGAGTCATGTTGAGGGCATGTTGGAGACTATCACAAATCCCAAAGCAGTCATATCACAACAGGCATTTTTAATCACTGCACCACTCAAGTTGTGCAGTGATTAAAAAAGCACCACAGTGCTGCTTTTGGCATTCTGCAAAACCAGCACAGAATGGGAGCAAGTAACACATTCGAGGGAACCAACCTAAACATCTTATTGAAGTTGCTGTTGAATCGTCCTTAAGTGTTTGCCGAAGTGAGCAGCTCCAGAGAGCTCCTTCAACGCCAGAGCGAGGGGAAACCCCATGCTCAGGAGGCTCAGCTCTGAGCAGCAAAAGCCACCGAGAGGGCCTCGAGCCCTCTCCAGATCTTGCCCAGGAGCCAGCAGCTCCGCTGAGGAGAGCAGGGACTCAGAGGCAACTCTTTATTTAAACAGCTCAGTCCAGAATTAGTTTCTTACAAAGCAAGAGCAAAAGTCTGAACATACTCCCCTCTCCACGCTCACCTGTGGAAGTCAGCCTCAAGTCTTCCTCTTTCTAAGCAGCCAGGCTTAATCCCTGGCAGTCAGCATAAGCTTCACCCTCCGCTGACCCAAGAAGCACGTGCCATGGAGCAGGTCCTAAGATTTAGCTGATGAGGCCAATGATTAGGGTGCTCAGGCAGACCTGTACCTAACAGACAATATACACCTCCTGGCAGACAGCTGTACTACTTGGCTTCAGAATGCTGACTGCTCTGCACAGAAGTATCTGGGTCTCTCTCTCTTCTTTCTAAACGAAACAGAACATCAGGTTCTGTCTGGGTCTTTTTTCTTCACTGCCAAACTGAATACCAGAGAGCTAGTTTTTGAGTAACCCAAGAGCCAACTTTGCCAGTGAACTGACTCCTATAAATGCAAACTAAAATTCCTGGAGACAGAAGACTGTTATAAGCAATCTGCAGCTGCTGAGCAGTTAAGTTTTCACAGCAGTTCTACCTTGTAGCCTGACAACCATTAACTGCTTCGTAAACAAAACAGCACATTACTTGTCCACAGCCCTTCAGTCATCAGCAAAACTAGGACCACAAAACATGCAGGCTGCCTGGTATGGACTGCTCATCTGTCACACTGTCCGACTGCCTTCTCATCCTTCAAGATGAAACACGCTAGAGATACAGAAAACGTAGTCTTTTATTTCTGAAAACTCAAAATACAATACTTGATTGCTTTTGTCTTTTAATTAAAAAAAATATCTTAGCCATACTCTCTTCTGCTGTCCTATTACACTTTAAAAAACTCCTCAATACGCCGCTTTCTGGGGGGACTCACTGAGCACATCTCTCCTGTATCTTGCAAGGCACTGCCAGAGTCAAACTTGCAGCAAGCATCAGCTGCCTCCAAAAGCAAAGCTTCATCAGTGTCATCCTGGCTCTCAGAGAAGGTCCTCTGGAAAAGGTCATAGATGGTCTTCTGCTTTGGATCTGCCTGAGAAAGAAGGGCAGACAGAATCTGCTTACACATTGTTATGTAAAAACAAAGCGAGCAACAATCAGAGGGCACTCCCGCGAAACAGTGCACACATGTGTACATATCATATGATACATGTATCATACATACGCACACACATAAATCTCAAACACACATATATATGCCAGGGAAGCTATCATGTCTCCTTGAATGCAGCATGCTGGTTTGGGAACTCTCTCTGGAGAGTCCAAGTCGAGGCATGGATTCTGGGAGGAATTGGAGAATCTGGTCTGTGGCATTAAAGGCAGAGCAGGTGTAAGGTCAGCCTGCCAATCACCTACCATCTATATGTGCACAAGCCAAAGCCCATTTAGTCTCTCCTAGGGACCATCAATATTCTTCCAGGTCAATTACCTTAGGGCAGTAATTAGTGGATTCAGCTGTTCTGGAAAAATTGGTTTCTGAAAGACCAGCTTCCCCCAGCACTTTAATTTTCTCTTCAATCATTGGCCTAGGAAAGATAAACAGGTATTACTGAAAGGTAGAAAATATCATGCAAGGACATTATGTCATTTTACTGTGGGAAGATTAAAAAAATAACAGGGGTATAAAGATGGCTTTTCTACCAAAGCCTGTTAGTTTCTTAACCTATCCTGCTACTGTTTATAATGTCTTGGAGTATCAAGTCAATCCTATCTAAAAGAAGTGTCATAGAATCATAGAATAGTTAGGGTTGGAAAGGACCTTATGATCTTCCAGTTCCAACCCACCTGCCAGGGGCAGGGACACCTCACACTAAACCATGCCACCCAAGGCTATGTCCAACCTGGCCTTGAACACCACCAGCGATGGAACATTCACAACTTCCTTGGACAACCCATTCCAGTGCCTCATACCCTTACACTAAAGAATTTCTTCCTTATATTCAATCTAAACTTCCCCTGTTCAAGTTTGAACCCATTACCCCTTGTCCTATCACTACACTCCCTAATGAAGAGTCTCTCCCCAGCATCCCTATAGGCCCCCTTCAGATACTGGAAGGCTGCTGTGAGGTCTCCATGCAGCCTTCTCTTTTCCAGCCTAAACAGCCCCAACTTTCTCATCCTGTCTTCATAGGGAGGTGCTCGAGCACCCATGATCATCCTCATGGCCTTTCTGTGGACTTGTTCCAGCAGTTCCATGTCCTTTTTATGTTGAGGACACCAGAACTGCACACAGTACTCCCAAGTGAGGTCCCACAAGAGCAGAATACAGGGGCAGGATTACCTCCCTGGACCTGCTGGTCACGCTCCTTTTGATGCAGCCCAGGATACGGTTGGCTTTCTGGGCTGGGAGTGCACACTGAAGCCGGCTCATGTCCTATCTAAGTAAGTATCAATCCAATTTAAATAAATAATAAGAAGAGGCTATAAATATTTGGAGAACACACATGTCTGATAGGGCAACCAGCTGACTGAGGCAACACCAATGGTATGACGTCAGAACAAGAATATGCACCTAACCAATAGCGTGCATATTCAATCTCCAAGGTAGGCAATGGTAATCCCTATCACAAACTCATCAGCACTTCTAGAGTATCTCCCAATGTACTGCAGGAGGAAGAATCCATCACTGCTCTAAAAAATACCAACCACACCTGTGGACTGCACACTTCGAAAGAAGCAAAGACTACAGCACACAATTAATGCATTTACTAAATAGCCTCATCATCTTGTTCTTTTTCTTGCCTTTAAGAAGGACACCACTGTCCTCCTTTGAAGAGCCGCGTTTCCTTCCCATTTAGCACTACTGACTGCATAGACAGCATTCCACAAATAAAGGCAGAATTACTGTCATTAACTTTCCATGAAACACGGGCGATTCATCAGTTTCCAGATACCTGGATTGTAGGGTTATAATTATTTGCCATCATGAGATTCTGGGAAGTGCACAAGTTCACTGAGTCCATTCATTCTTTTAAATAAGGTAATAAACACATAATTTCGGACTTCAAATGAGCCAGCTGGTGGACAACTTCTTTTCATCATTTGCAGGTCAGTTCCCCTGAAGCATTAAAGATTTCTCAGATTCTCCCATCCCCCAGGATGTCACATTCCCCAGCCTTAAGGACCAGTGTCCACTGATAGCTCTCAATACAGCCAAAAAGGCTCAGGACTATAACTTCCCAGAGGCAAGTCAGCAGCAGTTTTTTAGTCCATCCAAAAGTCTCACTGAAAAGCAAGAGAAAAGCTATAGTGCATTCCTCCTTCACAGCTCCCTTTCCAAGCACTCAGCAGCCAGATTGCTCCTCAGACCTCACCTACAATACGCAACCATCTCCAGTATGTTGACTTTGCATGAAAGTACTTGGCACTTTACAGTACCCCAGCACAAATATTCCAGGCTGTATCTGAGACAACACCTTCTCCTTATACAGAGGTAGTGAAGGTTTTAGATACATTGGCTCTCCCAAAATTTCTCTCAACAGCTCCTTCTTTGTCAGGTAACTACTTCTATTCATCTTGCTTGTCACAGCCACTTAGCTATGTCCACTGTGGTCACCAGCTCACAGCAGCCCTAACTGCCGGTTTTGCTTCTTTCCTTACAGGCTGTGGAAATCAGAACTAACATTAACACTTGAGGGATGGACCATTCAGTGAATAAAGAACTGGCTGGATGGTCACATGCACAGTTGTGATCAACAGCTCAATATCCAACTGGAGACCAGTAACAAATGGTGCCCTTCAAGGGTCAGTGTTGGGACTGATCTTGTTCAACATCTTTGTTGGTGATATGGACAGTGCGATTGAGTGCACCCTCAGCAAGTTTGCCGATGACACCAAGCTGGGAGGTTCGGCTGACACCCTGGAGGGAAGGAATGCCATCCAGAAGGACCTTGACATGCTTGTGAGGTGGACTGATGCCAACTTTATGAAGTTTAACCATGCCAAGTGCAAGGTCCTACACGTGGGTCAGGGCAATCCCATGCACAACTACAGGTTGGGCAGAGAAGAGATAGAGAGCAGCCCTGCGAAGAAGGACTTGGGGGTGTTGGTTGATGAGAAAGTGAACATGAGCCAGATTTAGTGTGCGCTCGCAGCCCAGAAAGCCAACTGTATCCTGGGCTACATCAAAAGGAGTGTGACCAGCAGGTCGAGGGAGTTGATCCTGCCCCTCTACTCTGCTCTCATGAGACCCCACTTGGAGTACTCTGTCCAGTTCTAGTCCTCAACATAAGAAGGATATAGAGCTGTTGGAGCAAGTCCAGAGAAGGGCCATGAGGATAAGGGTGCTTGAGCACCTCCTGCATGAAGACAGGATGAGGAAGTCGGGGCTGTTCAGGCTGGAGAAGAGAAGGCTGCATGGAGACCTCATAGCAGCCTTCCAATATCTGAAGGGGGCCTATAGGGATGCTGGGGAGGGACTCTTCATTAGGGACTGTAGTGTTAGGACAAGGGGTAATGGGTTTAAACTTAAACGGGGAGGTTTAGGTTAGATATATGGAAGAAATTCTTTACTGTGAGAGTGGTAAGGCACTGGAACATAGTTCCCAGAAAGTGGTAAATGATCCATCCCTGGCAGTGTTCAAGGCCATGTTGCACAGTCTTGGGTGACATGTTCTAGTGTGAGGTGTTCCTGCCCATGGCAGGGGGGTTGGAACTATATGATCGTAAGGTCCTTTCCAACCCTAACTATTCTGTGATTCTATTATGAAGCACCTTACATTGAACAGTGAAAACAGGTGGTAGAAGAACCAAAGTGTCTTTCTCACTTCCTACCATAAGTAGTCATCTGCTGTGCCTTTAGCCACCAGGTAGTGAACGTTAACCGAGCTGGTCTGTCCAATTCGATGTGCCCGATCTTCTGCTTGGATCAAAACCTTTATGTAACGACATGACAAAGAAAATAAAGTGTGAACTCCAACATCTAAGAAATAGTGTAAGCACTAGAGAACAGTGAGATCTCATTTCTCATGCTTAGCATCTATTTCTCATTGGATCCTCTTAACACCCACATACTCAACCACAGACTAAACCAAGTAATTTGGTGCACCAGGTTCTCTAAAGGCACTGAGCATTTTTCAGTAGTATTAATGATGGACCCTTTTAGGACCTGGCTGGGAGAGCAACTGAGAGCTCTGTCAAATTAAGAGACAGGAGCATGTTTCCCTTTCACACCATATTCTCCAGGCAGCAAGCTGTGTAAGCAGCCTCACTGGTTCAAGCCCTGGCATCTGGGGGTGAATAGACAAGTAGCGATCAGAGAAAGAAAGAGAAAATCCCTAGAGAAACTTCTCTGCCTATTACATCTTTTTCTTAGCACCAATGTTTCTGCTGCCCAGGGAGCATCCAACTCCTGTCCCTTCCAGGATGCATACCCCTGGGTTCCAGAAGAGCTCTGCAAACACCACCAGGTCTGCAGCAGACAGTGTCAGGCCCATGTTTGCAGCAGTGAGGGACAGGACAGCCACCACCTGCTTCTCTGACATCTGGAACTTCTGGCACAGAGACTGTCGCTCAGCTGAAGGTGTGGAGCCATCAATGCGAATGTATTCGACATGCTGTGAAAAGGCAGGAGAGACATTTTAGAGGCAGCGTGTCCCCTTTCCTGTATCCTCCTTCCATATTTTAGAGTATTTTGTTTTCCTTCCCCACAGCAGAGCCAGGATAGTAAAAAGGCACCAGCTGTCTTTATGAAACCTTTCCTCATCATCAAGGCAGAGGCACTGTAGCTCAGCATGTAACATACCTCCCCTCTATTCACAATGCATGACTTGCTCTTATGTCCACTGCTCTCCCACCAGTTCTGAGCAACAGGAAGGACAGCAACAAGCTGGCAACTCAAGTACACTGGAAATGCAATTGGCTTAATACAAAGCTGAACACTGCTGATATTACAGCTACTACAACCTCCCCAACCTTCTTAAGTCTTCTCCTGTTTGCAGTGGGAGGAGATGGAATGCTATACATCTTAGCTGGTGTGTGGTAGGCTCTGGAAAGGCATGATAAACTTGGGTAATATAGCACTGTAACTCTCTGGTGTCCATCTTCCTTGCTGTACTGGAGGATGCAGCCACAGATGCAGTGCTGCCACAGTGGTTTATGGTTTGGAATATTAACTTAAACCATCCTTTACACTGCCCTAGCATGACCCAGAACTCTTCAGGGGCATTCCATGAAGTCTCAAATGAACAATTAACCAAACATTTTTGAAGTCAGAGAGATGACTGGCAGGTCTAACAAGTCTCCCTACAGTATCCCAGTTCAAAAACATAACAGCACCACAGAGATAAAGGGAGGCAGCCATGGCCGTTACATTCTCCCTCTCTGAGGAAAGCCTGAAGGACAAAGCAGAGATGGCCACACAGGGTAACACTCCAAGTATTCACAAGCTCCAGGGCAGATAGTGAGATTAAAGACCACTAAATACAACAAAAGCTATTCAGCTAATACAAAGTGCATCCTGTGAGGCATTCACCCTGACAGCTCAGCTCCCTCAGTGAAGGCCACATTCAGAAACATAGCAAGTAGAAATTATTTCTGCCACTAACTTTCATAAACTATCTGACTGGCCATAACTCTGGAGAGCTCTTAAACAGCTTTGAAGCTGGAGTAGTGATAAAGTTAAGATGATTCAGTCTATTACTTACTTTCTTCTCCAGCTCTGCAACTATTGCATCCAGCACTATCTTGTGATGAGCAAACACCAGGAATTTATTATTGCCACTTTCCAGTAAGTCCAGGACATATTCTCTACATGAAAAAGGAAAAAACAAGGCAAAATCAAACCAGAACTCTAAAATTACGTGCTGCGAGAATACAGGCTTTGCTCACAACTATACAGAGAAACTAGGAAATATGCTAGCATAAAAAAGTTGCAGTAAAATGAAAGTAGCAAGTCAAGTCTCCTACAGTTTAAAAAAAAGACTACAGTATTATCCACTCATTTTTCTTCACTGCAGCTGGATAGCTGCTTGCATTTATATATGGATATCACTGAGAATCAATTTAGTATATCCCACTTCAAACATGACATCCACACCAATCAACTGGAAGTCATCTATATGTATTTGATGACCTCATTCACCCTCTTGTATTTCTAACTTTTCACAATCACGGTATGTTAAGATAATCTGTGTACAATTATCGTTCCTGTGTTCACTTAAGACTGTTTTAGGAGAAAAGGGCTGAAAATGCATAGATCAGAGTATCCTAAAAGTAGCTTTTCTCACAAGGGTTCACACTGACAACTTATTATGGCCTAGCAATCTAAATACAAAAGTTATTTCTAGGAATTATCCATATACATATAGATGAATGAGCAATAAAAGGTAACAACACCTCTTTTAAACATTTAAATGGTGCTAATAAAATGCAGACATCTGGCTTTTGCCATGGACTAACAGCAAAGCCACAAAACCCATTCCTATATAGTAATCTATGCTACAATCACATCAGCTGGAGCCTGAAAATCACCTATAAGCCTATACAGATGATACAACTTTCATTTTTATTTTGGAATAGCAAAGTTGTTGCAAAGATTAGGAATTCCAAGTTCTTCACTAAATATGTCACAGCTTAGGTCAGCAGCAACTGTCAGAAAACACCCAGCAGGATTTCTAGACCTGTATTAAGGTGTATCAGTGCCTTGCACATAGCTCCCAGGGTTCATGATGTTCAGATTCCAATTACACGACAATAACATTTAACAAAAAAAGCTGGGAAAGAAGCAGGATTTCTGGTTTTTAAAACAAATATCAAAGTGAACATTCAGTGTAGCAAGGAAATGCCAACACATCAGGACTATTTTACACCTCAGTCTCCATATTCCACTTAACAAATGTCTAGTTGTTTTGATGGAAGCAACGGAAATCACTGTCAACAAGGGTAAAACATGGCAGGTGATGAGAATCATAGGACACTACAATTAGCTAGATGGTACTGTACTTCAGCGGCTTCTAATAAGCAGTATTTTAATGCTACTAAACCTTGAAAAAAAAAAAAAAGAACTAGTCCCTAACAGAGTCAAGTAAACAGCACTTCATGGTTTTATATGCAGTTCACACTTGCAATTGAAATAAAAGGAAGTCTTCTAACTGTTCGCTAACATAAAAGGAAGAAACTCTTCTACAGAAATGAGCACTGGGACTCTGAAGTGCAGTTCTGTGCTGAACAGGCAAATTCTGCAGCAAGGTCTGAGACTCTGAAATCACCCAGTGCACATCAGCTGGTCCTTATATTCAGAGATCTGCAAAAAAGTAAAGAAACTCCTTGCAGTCCCAGCAGAAAGGCTAAGGATGAAAGGGCACAGAAAAGTCATAGAAGGAAATTATTTCTATGGAAAAGAGTTAAAAGCACACTTATGATAAAAAATTTTTGCTGTTGAGGTCCCATGTGAGCCCTGTGGAAGAGCGAAGAACTTCAGTAGGGTCTGTAACATCCCGACAGCATGCTACAGCTGAAGCTCAGTTCACCTCATAAGCTCTCTGGCTCAGGGTTCCTGCTGAAGCAGGACTGCAGCATTTGTTTTCTCAAATTCTGCTTCTCAAATTGATACTTATAATTTCATTACTCCCCCTGCTCCTCAAATTTGCAATGAGGTCTGGACCAGGGAACTTGATCGAAATTGCAAACATCAAGCAGTTTTATATGGTTCAAATGACAGTTTAGATCCGTATCTGGAATGAAATCAGAAGACTTATTCCACCCAGGAACTCCGAGAGAAGAGAATCTTCAGTGCATTGTAATTAAAATAATTTTTTTTCTACACAAGCTTAAGGCTATGCTTCGTGTCCCTGCACTGTTATCTCTAAGGCACCATTTTCCTGTTCTCAGCGAAAAAACACATTTTACTAGGCAAGAATGAAGCAATGACATGCAGCTTACATGACTGAATGGATTTTAGCTTCTGCCGTGCTGCTGTAGAAGCTGAGAAGTGCTTCCTTCTCTTGTTGTTTCTGCAGAGAGAAAGATAAATAAATGTGAGTTTCAGAAATGCCTTTTCTCCTTCTTGCTTACAGATCTGGGAAGTCTGCTGCTCCCAATAAACACTTTGGTAGGAGGAAAAATCAGCCTAAAAAAGGACAACAAAAGGGGACTGGATGGGGGAGTCTACTCGCTACTGTGTATGGCAGATACTCACACACTCCTACTTTTGACACTTCCTTTCCTACCTCCTACTTGACTCCTACAAGTTGGATGACAAGCACATCAAACATGTAGTTTTAGTTGAGAAAGCGTTTCCAAACTAAAACGGCAAGGAAAAACTCCTAAGTTCTTACAGAACTGTATTGGCAACCTAGGAGCCTAGAACACTTGCCATCCATACAAGGAAAACAGAGCGGGGGGTAGAAAGGCAAAAATATACTTCACATTTTTGGCTACTGCTGTGCTCACAACGCAGCTTCAACAGGGCTGTGTTTGTAGGGTGAATGGGATTACAAGGCACAACGGAAAAGTACAGAAGCAGGAGGTACAAAAAACAACTAGAAAGGACTAATGAGAGGGGAAAAAAAAAAGGGAAAAATGGTATTTTGTTCAAAAAGGGACAAAGTAGACCACCTAAATCAAAACAGAAAAAAGCTGAGCTGTTTAGATTGTGTTAAACATTCATTTAAAACTGTGCCTTCAACAGCCTTCTGCTGTGCCTTCACACGAGGTGCGGCTCTGACCTTCCTTGCAATTCAGGGTATTTTTTTTCCACTGACGCTTTAAATAAGCTACCTGAAACATCAATGGCTCATCATGAAAATAGCTTCCAGCTTACACTTTTGTATTCTTTGGTCATCATCTTTGCTTCAGCTGCCAAGACAGCTTTGGTCTTTGCACCAATCTTTTCAGGAGCCATCACAACCATTTTGCGTTGCTTTGCTGGAAGCTGGGAAAGCACATCTGATTTCAGACGTCGGATCATGATGGACTCTTCCAGCAAAATTTTCAGTTCTGTTAAGTTGGATGATCCAGAGTAGTCCCAACCCCATGGCATCTGGTAAAGATCAAAGCAGTTATCAGTGTCAGACTTACAAGAGACTGGTCTGCAGGTGATCCAAGAGTCAAATAAACTTCCAGGAAAATGGCACAAGGCAGGTCGGTAGGGGAGATTTGAAAAAAATGGCAATAACGTTGAACTGTACTAACTAATCCACCCAACATGAGAAGGTAATGTATACACTTCCCTTTTTTTTAATCTACAAACACTTGGGGAGGCGCAGGAAAGAGGACTATCCAGAAAGGTAGGGATCCCTCCCACAGTGCTGTGCCCTGGTATTCATCCTCACACAACAAAGTGTTTCTGCTCTCCACTTACAGCTTTGGACAGGCTGACAGAACTCTGCAGTTCTGTGCACATTCACCTCACCTTTAAGCAGACACACGTGCACAAAATCTTCTCTAACAGCATGAAGACAAACACCCTTAACCCAAATGCCTTCACACAGATGTAACACTTGTCTGACATGCCTGGTAAATGCTAGGTCAAAATTGCCTGTTTTCACTGTGACCTGTCTCTCTGTCTCTTGATCTGCTTCCTGACATACTATTTCTGCCATTACCACATTTGGCTTAGTCTCAAGCGAACCATAAATAAACTGTTGCCCAAAACATATCTCCAAGTATTGTCTCTTCAAAGTATCATCACTTCAAAGCTCCTCTGAAACCCTTCGTTTACCCCTCCTTGAAGGAATCACCACTGAACCTGCCCTATTCTCCAAGAACCTGTGTGCCAACAGTATGTATCTGTTCTATTAATCTCAGCTCATCACTTCTGCTAGTAACCCCAGAGCCTAACATTTGTTCTTCTCTGGAAAAGAACAACTAGCTGACAACCACTGGCATCAAAATTGGTACATTCCCAAAAGAATTATCTCAAACCAAATTTTTTTTTTTTGGAGAAGAGACCAATAAGGTTTTTATGCTGAAGGATGGAGAGACACCTTCCTGATGAAGTTTTCACAAATGAGTGTATGAGGTAAGGTAATACTGGAAACTAAGGTAGGGGAGAGGCCAGATCTTCCTCACAGATCTAATTCCAAGTCTTACTGGCAGTTCACCAAAAGAAAGAAGCCAAAAAATGCAACCTCTGGTCTTGGAGTAACAACCCAAAGCAACCTGATACACCCTCCTGAAATGCATACAATACACCAGCCCCTCTGATCTGCTGCTCCACTCTTGAGGCACATTAATGGCTCAAGAAAAATCTCTTATTTGCCTTCCCCAAGAGAAACCTGCTGCAGCACAGAAATAGGAGTAAAATAGGAAAGCACTCCGGAGTATTCACTGCAGCCTCCATCCTCCTGTAGAATGCATGAGACAAAAATAAAATCATACTGGTCATGAATTTAGTCATGTTAATCTCTGCATTAAGAGATAGTGCTTTGATGGAACACGGATGAGAACAAGCTATGAGAAAGAAAGAGGAGGAATCAAACAATTGCTTATAGGCAATTAAGACCTCCCTGTTGTCTGGAAGTGAACATTCCTACTTCAGGTTGAGACATAACAGGACAATCTGCAATTCCTTTCCATATTGTACTGATGTGAAACATTAACTGACTTCAGATTCTAGCATGGCTATCATTAAAACTCATTTGACTTTATCCATTCCTACATAATTATGGTACCATCTGATTATCTATAGTCAGCTCATTAAAGCAGGAAGCAATTCAAACCCTACACAATTTGTATCCTGCAGAGTTAAAACTTAGGCTCTGACAACAGCACAGTGGTACACAGCTAGAGGTAATAAGCCCACCTGGATCCAACCCAATGTTGCCTTCCTAAAAAAGGCAACACTGTTATTACTGCTCCACTTCCCTGAAACCAGGAGTGCAATGCAGGTATATCCCTCTGGTCTGTGAAAAGCTGGTTTAAGTTTAGCTAGGTCTATTAGCTTTAGGCATGCTGCAGGAAAGCTGACAATGCTGAGCCCCCATCTTTGTGCCCCTTTTTTGCATTTCTTCAGGTTGTGTAGACCCAGCAGAAGAGATGCGCAGGACGAAGAACGACCCACCTGGTGCTGCACCCAGCCTCATAAGCCCTCTGTTCACTGCACTGGTAGCTAAGAAGCAGGGATCAACACTGACCAGTCTGCTGGACAAGACCTGCTTCAGGCCTGGACATCTCCTCAGGCTACCTTATTCTGCTCATGCAGCCCATGTTTTTCCACTTCCATAGAACACAGAAGAAAACTGTATGTTCTGTGTTCCAATACACAGAACATACATATTACTTCCAAGCAAGTAATACATACATTTGTGTCCATGTAGCACAATTTATTTCAGTTCATAATACCATCATAACTGAAAGAACAGGTGTAAATCAAAAGCCAATATACTGTCATATTAAAAAGTATATACAGGCAGAATCCCTGAAATATGTTCAGATTACTGTATGTCTTTTATGGTGACTGTTGCTGGAACAATTTTCAAACAAGGAAACATGCCAGTTCTGTGCTGCACCTAATTAGCAATAAGAAGATTATTATTCTTGGAATTATTAAAAGATAGTTTAGTATATCCTATTGTAGAAAATTGCAGAAAAGAAGGACATGCATTTTGCTAAAACACATCTGGCTTTGATCCATAGCATTCCAGAACAAATGCTTTCAATTGTGATCTTGTTACCAAAGTGTCACAGCATCTTATATGAGTAAGTAAACTTATTACAGTGTTAGTAGAAGCACCCAAACTCTTACGAGCATGTACTCAGATAGAAATTATTTAATATTTGCCAACATCACCCAGTTTGAAAAATGAATTCACAGCATGTATTTTCAGAAACAGACTTGAGATATTTTGTAAATAAGCAGGTGACATTTTACTTGCTGCATTTTTAAGAGTACAGATGCTAGGAGGTTGAATTACAAAATTATAAACTTTTTTTCCTCTTCTGTCATCACATCTCCCAGATATTTGCAATGTTCTGTCATAAAATCTATTCTCTTCAAACAGAAACTAGACAAGTTTAATTTTAAAATGAATGGCTCACATTTGTCAATTTTTCTTTGGTCTTGTAATTCAATCAGATTTATTAGTAATACCAAAACATTTTTATGTAGCATCTTTCATCCTGACAGTTCTCCCAAAGCTGTGCAGCACCTCTCCGGTTATGTGCAATTCCATTTCCACTCATAATGCTGCCATTTTCAGGACAGAAAGAACCTATTTAAGTTATGACAGCAGAAGTACCACAACAGTTCTTCAGAGAGGACGTAATTCTTTTAACACAATCTCAGTTTAGAGCTACAAAAAGGAATATGAGCGACATACTACCACCATGAGGGAACAACACCATCAAAACACCTTTTAATTTACTTATAGCTGAGCGAATCTAAGGCAACCCAATATTCAGCAGTACCATTTTTAACTCTAATACTATCCACATCTCTATTTCCAGCAGCCCCATTTCTTCTCTAAATAACTAAATTCTTTCTAGGCTCACTCTATCATGTACTGACATTAACCGAAGCAAAATGTCCCAGGCAAGGACTGAGACTAGTAATGTTCAACTGTCTAGCAGGGGCAGGTCAGAGAAACAAAATTGTACTAGAAACCCTGCAGAGGTTTGAAGGGAAGCTGATACAGCCTGTGCCCTCCATGCTGAGTTTCACTGTGGGTTCAAAACTCATTTACACAGAATGCACTGTTACAACCTGGACCATGTAAAACAATTTTATTTCTTCCATCCAATTCAACATTTTACCTGAGGTCTATATGCCTTGCAATTGAAGCAGCAACTAGTCATGCAGAACTTTACCCTCAAAGGGTTTACAAAACTCCAAACCTATTTAGACTCATGTTGCAACTCAACTTTCCTTTTTACCACTGAAAACCAACAAGATTAAACTACATCTCTTAATTTCCCTCTAGGAAGCATTTTGGACAGTACTCAAACAGAAATCCTTCAACAAAGATAATGAAGCTCAGCAGAAGACATGGCACTCTCCCTCCATATGATTCCTACTATGGATGGAGTAAGATTATCCTGTCAGGAAAACAGCACTTTGCTAATTTGAATCTTCCAGAACTCAAGCTCTGTATCTGTGATTCTGCATGCTAACAGCCTTACTTTAATCAGCCTTACTTTAATGGCACTAGCATACAAGTTACAAAGCCAATGAATAGCTCATCCAACTTGCATATTTGATCATACGTAGAAGAGCACTACACTGGCTACAAAAGTAAAAGTGGGCATTCAGATCTAGGAAAAAGGGGACTTGAGAGCTTTATATAAGACTGCAATACGAATCTTCTTGAGAAAACTTGGCATATGTTAGCTTCCTCAAACAGGGAAAAGAAAACATGCACAAACCCCCTACAAATACCTATAATAATTTTTATACCATATAATGATGTTCAATTCTTCTGCATGTATTTTTTAGCACTGAAATGGTCATTTCCAGCCACTTTGCTGAAAGTTATTGCCTAGTCTTACAGAAAATGAGGCACAAGAAGTGAAATGGATTATTTGAGAACAAAGCAAAGTAAGCAAGTTCATGTATCACAGGTCCATGTTCAGACTGCCAAGCCTGGGTTAACAGTTCGACTTCATGATCTTTAAAGTCTTTTCCAACCTAGTTGACTCTGTGATTCTGTGTCACAATGCTAATTGCTACCTGCTTGTCCTGGAGGAGTTGGAGGGCAAGCCAGATTAGAGGGCTCTTGCTCCAAATCAGAACTCAGGGGAACTTTGGTTCCCATTTTTGTGTCTATGCAACCAGCACAGTAGATCCTAGAGCCTCCATGTACAACAGGCTGCAGCAAGAGCATTTCTCTTAACAGTGTGTGTTTTAACACATGCAGCAGCCTTATCAAGATGGAAAATTCAAGCACAGCTAAGATACCTTTACACTGGGAGCAAGGCAGACACCTGCCATCATGGCTCCAAATGGCAGTTTCCTGCAAAGACAAGAACTTGCAGCGACTGGACTCAATGACTCTGCTGAAACCACTGCTGAGCAGCTGGCAGATAAAAGTTTATTTACTGTCAAAATACTGTGACTGAGGATCACATCTATTTCCTGAATTAGAACAGGGCAAAATACAAGGATGGACTACGAGTCTTTATTTCTGACTTACCTGCAGGTACAAAATCCCAAGCAACCAAGGCCTTTGTTGAACAGAAGACCACACACTTTGGGGAAGGGTTTAATCAATAAGCTCAAAACTGCAGCAGCTTAATCATCTCATAGTTACTCTGCCCATTTAAAACACTCTAGGGGCAGGTTCGCATTAGAATAGGTTTCTTTCTCCAGCTATGGCTTATTTATTTATTAAAGCTATCTACTTCAGTGGCTTTTAAGCCAGATTTTGACAAGAAGCATAACTGCCTCCATGTCTCAGGAGCAGCACCTACAGCTTATCATGTCAGAGCTTTCAAAATGTTACTCTGCAGTGAGACTTTCTCAAAAAAAAAGAGGTAACACAAGACAGAAGGAAAAAGCCTCCACATTTTGAGAAAAATAAGATGTTTGCTGAAGTACCTTCCTGGCATCACAATAGCGTAGCCCAAAGGAGTGGAACAGTGGGAAGAAGGCTGGCTGGACAGCTGCAATCTGCGTGTAGAGCTCTGCAGGCCGTGACATAGCAGGGGTTCCTGAGAGCAAGATCACTCTCCTGGCAGCCTGAGAAAGCAAAATAGAATACTTTCATCATACAGCTTACAATATAAGCAGAACCTGCAAAGTAGTCATCCCCAGTCCAGAAAGAAAGTCCTACAGCAATTGTCCAAGCACCCTGAACGGAGGAGTGCTTCACCATCCACAGATACTTGCAGCCTTTGCTGCCTGAAGACACTTAAGTACAGTGCTTAAAACTTTGAGGAAGCAAGAAAAAAACATACTGTTTTTGATTAATTCTCTGCATGCTGTAAGGGAAGGGGACATGAATTTTTATGACATTACTTTCTGAATTGACACTTACCCACTAGGCATGTTAATAGCTTATGCCTGGCTCAAGATTTCATTTGTCATCAGATGTCACAGGAAAGTGACACCCTCACAGGTACATCCTCACCTCCAAAATAAATTCTCTTGTAATAAACCTGCCACAGCAAGCCACAAATAGATTGTCTTCCTCATAAAAGCAGAAAAGATCCAGAGAAGTAGGATTTTTTCTTACTTTTAGTTCTTTTTCCTTTTAAAATTCTACTAGCAAGGAGAGAAAGATGCTGCTGCCTGAAGCAGGACCAGAAGATGCCAATCTGACAGCCATGGCAAGTCTAGGCACAGCTGACTGGATGCTACAACATGAGTTCACAAATACAAATCATGTATTAAGATTGCAAAACATGTATTGTAGGGGACACAGGAAGGGGGTGGGAAACCTGTATCTAAAGTATGTGCTTCCAAAAAGATTACGCTATAGACATAAAAAAATTACGCTATAGACATAAAAGCCTTTGTACCCTCATACCTCCATTATTATCTAATTCTATTTCTGGATGAGAGCTATGAATTTTTACTGCTGTAAATTCACATACAGTAGTTAAATTACACATGCTTTGTAATCTCCTGCATGGTTTAATGCAGGATCATTAAAATAACAAAGAGATTCTTGAGTGACATCTGTACCAACAGCTTATTCACATTTAAATGAAAATTAAATTCTTTTATCATTTCACTGAGATCTACCAGTCAACCCAAATCTATTCAGCTGATTCATCCACTCACCAACCAAACCTGGTAGAAAAAAAATGTTCACAGATCAGCTACCGGAAATTAACTTCAGGACTCTATCAGATATTTATATATAGGTTGTAGTCGAAGTGGGACTTGCTTTCTCCCAATAAATTCCAATAAACATTTAAGACAATTCCCATAAGCATTTAAAAAAGCAGGATATTTATTGAACTTACTAAAAGGAGAGGTCAAACCTTTGGATATGTCAGAACGTAAGAGTTAGTTTGCACAAGACAGAGGAGTCCTAAAGCCCAAAGATACCAGATCCCATGAGGAAACACAGTGATAAAACAGAAACGAGGTCTGTTTTAGAAATTAAGGTAACAGTGGAAGCAACTGAGCAGAACCTAGACAATATCTGATCCCTTGTAGAAGCCTTTGAGGAGTAAACTGACAGCATCCTGAGAAATCTGTTGAAATACAAGAGAAGCTAGTCCCCCATGCGCAAGAAACCTCGAAATTAAACTTTTTCCTCCTGGGCAAACAGAAAGCTACTTCCAGGAAAAAGACAACATGAAGGTCATGCAATTACAGATCGCAAATTTAAAAATAACTCTGGATTAAGCTAAAGCAAGAAACATTCACTCAAACAGACCAGGGACATACTAAATGCAACAGAAACCCAACTGTGTTAAAAGGTTTTATGCTATCCTCAAGACTTCTCCTCTCTAGAGGGCGTTCCCTAGAACTACATGAGACAAGGCTGGAACACTAAACCCACAGTAGTCAAAACAATTAGTCAGACTACTTCCCCAATCCCTAGATAGGTACCAAAAGACAGAATGATGATTTTACAGGTTATCTGAATTCTAAACTTGTCCACCTGCAGCTTTGCAGTGCACAACTTACTTCTGAACAGAGGACCTAACCACTGCAAGCACCTACACCAAGGGCTGTGATACATCTTCTACAATTAACCATTTGAAGCAAACTGAGAAGCAAAAAATAGCAAGAAAAAAACCAAAACAAACCAACAAAACCCAAAACCCATTAGGTCTACAAGAACCATGAAGAACTTAGAGAAATTAGTTCCAGAAAATTGTGTGGAACACAGGTGATGCAATCCTTTATCCCAAGGGTCCCTTTTAAGTTTTAAAATCCACGCCAGAAGGAGCCCAAGAAAGAAGGAAAACAAAAAAATAATAGGAAGACAAGCTTCCAAGCGTTGAAAGCTTACTTAAAGTCTGGATGAAAGAAACAGCTTT
The DNA here is from genome assembly GCA_025448015.1 of Bolborhynchus lineola. Lineage (NCBI taxonomy): Eukaryota > Metazoa > Chordata > Aves > Psittaciformes > Psittacidae > Bolborhynchus > Bolborhynchus lineola. The sequence continues at coordinate 22,063 of JAOEHX010044947.1, read as the reverse complement.
GATTCACATTTCCTTTTCTAGTGGCAACTCATTTTGAATAGATGCCAATAAAGATTTGCTCCCGCAGAGAAGTCTCTGCTGATCACTGCTTAATTCTTGTTTCCTGCTGGAGCTTCTGTGCTGTCAAGACTGAGAGCTTACCCTCTTTCTTGGGAGGTCTATAAGAGTAATATGGAACAGCAGCACAGAAAGTAAGATTGCAGGGACCAGAAAGGACTTTCTGGCAAAACCAGATCTGTAATCAATTGATACATATTTCCACATAAGAGAACTAACATTAGGTGCTCATTAGCATTTAAGCATGAAATTAAATCTTCCCTAGAAGTGCTCCTTTCTCATGGGTCTCCGTGACTGTTCTTAGAGCTACTTTCTTGTGAAAAAAGGAAACTTTCTTGTGTTTAAGGGAACTCCTGACAGTGGCTTGACTAGTGGAGACCCAGTCTATAGCTCATTTACTAAGTTACATTAAGACAGTTGTGGCTTTTTTGCATTACGCTTACACACACAATACACCAGCAAGAATTAATTCTACAGCTGTGACATTTACAAAAGTTATTTTTGAAAGTCAAAGAGTAACTTATGGCACCTACTTCAGAGTACAAAACCCTGCACCCAACTGATTTGAAGGGGAGCAGGTGAAGAGGAAGGGTTATGCCACAAACAAATAATTGAGCATGCAAAGAGACTTGTTAACTTACAATGGCTGTCCTGTGTTAAATGACTTCCACAGCATGAGTCTGCCATATGCTAACACACTGACACACTTTTTTAGATAAGTGTGGCTGATTCTGGCTGTACTTGTGTTACCCGTGTCCCCGGTTTTGCTTATTCTGTCATTCTGAACTGCTTAGCATAAGGATTCCTTATCCAGTGAAATAAAAAAATCTGACAGTGACCATAATATAATAATCACCTGATGAAACAGAAGATTTGATAAAGGGAAAGTGTTGCAGCTTTTTTGGGGAGTCTGTTTCTGTACTTGGGTAAGACAGAAAGGAATCTACGTTTCATAAGATGATCCTACAGTGGTTATTCACAAAAATATAAATGCCTTTCCCTATTCTTAAGTGAACATCTTAGAGAATGTGTGTCCAGTGGTGACAACCAGCTATGATTGAATCAAATTATACTACAACCCTATTTCGACAAGAAAGGGAAACTGGAATGTAACAGCAGCAGTGAAGACAGCCTTGAGGCTTCTCCATCTTTCAAGATGAAGTTCCTTCTCTCAGCAGATGACAACAAGCAAAGGCTTACTTATCCAATCCATATGGATATGTAATGCCTAAAGACAGCTTCTATTTATTTCCCACTGGAAAGGGAGATTTTTGTGGTCCCTCTTCACATTCTACCTTCAGCATTGATCCATTTCCCTCTATTATTTGTGTTTCTTTATTAAAACAAGCACAAAGAATATTAGACTCCAGACACACAATGTATTTGGACTTCCATAATAGAAACAAAGACCTTTAACCCTGCAAACATGAGGATGTGCATCATGCTATTAACCTGAACAGCAGCTCAATGGGAACAATCACATTAGTAATATTACCTAAATATTCTGGAACAAAGCCCACAAAGAGCACAAGATGACTAAGACCATTTTATGCCACTGAAATCTTCGATTAGATCCTACTTTTTATTTCTCAGTTTCTAACCCAGTTCTCCACCAAGAACTTACTGACATGATTCCTGACACTGGGACCTTCCCCAGTTTCCACTGTGTTGCAGTACCCCATGCAACTACAGAAGAAGAAAGATCATACAGCACTCTGGCTGGCTGAAGGATGTAGAATCCTTTGCACTCCAGTCCCCGAGAGATCCTACCACTGATCAGTGAAAAACTTTTTGTTTTGCTGTTTCTTCTTTATCTATAACCCCTGCGGCTTTGTTGTTTAATGGATGCTGGTAGCAAATAATACTCCCTCTCCTACGTTCATTTCTCTGGGCCAGCCTAATCTTGGAAGGCAAAAATAAAATGTTTACAAAAGGTGTAACACCATGATACTTTCTGCCTCTGAGATGCACGGCAGAGGTGAAGGGAACAACCAGTACTGTCACCTCACCCAGGAGAACATAGTCCCAGTCATGACAGTAAAGAAAACAGCAAGGTGACAAGTAGGTCCTATTACTGATTGCCACAGCACTGGATTAGGATGCAGGGACAAGCCAGGCATGATCAGGACTTTAGGCAACTCAACCAAAGCCAGTAGTATGAAGCTATTCTCACTTTGAAGTGTGGAAACAAGACTAAAGGACCACTTCGAATACAGGAACTTCTAGCACTCTTAAATACCGTGACAGATGCTGAAGCTGGGGAGAGATAACACACAGCTGCTGGCACAAACTGGCCAGTGTGAATGCTGGCTCAGCCTGAAATCAGGATTTTTCCCACATGCCAAAACATCAAAGGACTGTTTTATACTACGGCTTTCAATCCATCCACCTCCGTAATTTTGCAGGGATGCACACAAACTCTGTACACTCTGCCACCTGGTTCCATGTAGGCAGATGAAGTATTCTCCCCCTTGTCCAAGTCTGCACACCCACAAGTTTTCGCATTCACTGGGAATGTGAAGGGAATAAGAAATGAGGCCTAAACATTTTACTGCTGTTAATTCAGCTCACCCTATCTTACTGTTTCTCTATTAGTTCCTCTCATATTTTTGACCAACAATAACAAATTGGGTACAGCATGTCTATATACTTACTCCAAACCAATGACAAACTATTGCAAGCTACCAGCAGTGATAATGGTTACTGCATACATCCAGACATTGTAAAAGTGCACTAAAAAAGTCTTCCTAGTCACACTTCCCACTGCCCAAAGCCAAACTTTCCTAGATCTCTGTCAGGGTAGCAGCTAATTATGTTGCAAAAGCACCGAATACAACACATACCAAATACTGCACGCACACACACGCAGAGTTTGTAAGTTTTTTTAATACTAAAAAATGTCTGTAAGTTCCCAACTGACAAACTTAGGCCACAAATTTAATGCATGGTTCTGCTTAATAATGCCATACCGGACTTGCTCCGTAATACATACAAGGAAGCAGAAAAAGATGAATTATTACTGAGTGGCTAAAAATACCACTTCACTTTGAAAACCAGTAAGTGTCAGATATTAAAACTAAAGTGAGGCTTTAAATACTGTAACCATAGGTTAAGTGTTTCAGAAATGGAGATTCAGCTTGGCTAACAAGGCAGATTCAAAATTAATATTCAAAGTAAGTCATCTTTATTATGAATGTATTGATTTAATCTGATTATTGTGCAGTTCTGGGTAAAGACTCACAACAATTTTCATATGTTACTTATTATTCAAATGGAGAAGTCACAGGAGCATATTCTATCAAGATGAAAAGAATCCATTAAGTACGGATGGAAGCGACAGAAACATTTCAGGCTCAAAAAAATTTAGCTTGGATCTGTCCAGTGTCATTATGGACTCAAGTGTCTGTAGCATAAAAGGACCAAGGATCACATTTCTTAGGTGTTGGGTTTTTTAACTTTTCTGGCCCCCAAATTCAGGCCAAACCTAAGCTTTCATGCATGAGGATACTGGGATTCTTGCTGGAAATTATGGCAATTTCAGAAAGTTTAAAGTAGCATAATGCTAACAACAGTTAGAAATGGCAATGCTTGCGGCAATGCTCAGAAGGTAGACAATGCATGAGTTGACTCCAGCAGTTTTGGTTACAGCACTGGCATGCCTTCACACTGTCACCTTAAGCTAGAGACTGAGGTGCTAGAAGCAGCATACCTATCAAGGGGTGACCTATGGACACGTTTTCTTGGTCTCTTCCAAGAGCCCCAGTACTGCTCTAACCTTTTTACCATAAAGAAGGCAAGAGCAAGAATATTCTACCCCAGCAGCATATTTCCATGTTTATCAATGTCTTTTATTTAATAATCTCAAAGTGCCATGTAAAATACTCAATTTTTACTACATTGACTATTTCCTAAAAAGATGACACAGTACAGTCGTTAAATCCAGTATTCAAGTGATGAAAATACCTCATATTTTGGCAGTCATTCAAAGACGAAAGCACTGCTGTGACGTGCTGTGCCATGCTGTGCCAATAGTGAACAAAGCATCACTCACTAATACTTGCAGATAAAGCTGCCAAAGGGACTAGTTTTAAAGGAAAACATCTGTGTTGGAAAACAAGGAGGACAAAAGAGTAGCTGTTACAGCAAATACTCACCTTCGAAGTTATAGTCAGCAAGCAGAATAAAACTTACCTGAACATCTACCTTGAACTACCTGGTGCTGTATGCTGTTTACAGGTGAGATAACGCATGATATGAACATGAAAATCTTATGCATTCAGAATACTGCAATTCAGTTTCAGAAGCACCAGTTCTCAATTCTTTAAGACCAGTAATGTGGCAGCATAAAACTGTAAATTCTAAGTAAGTGCATAAAGACAATTAACCTCTGCCTAACAGCTACTATCTTTCATCTTTTAGCCTGCAAATAATTTTTTCAAGCTTATCCTTACAAAGCTACAAGCAGAAAAGGATGATACCACTTTTTGAGCCTTTTGTAAAGAGATGAATTTTCCTCCATGAGGAATTTCCTCCAATGAGGTTATTTTCCACCATTTTCAGATATACACCCTAACCATTGTAATTCAAACTGCTTATAAAATTGGACCTCCTACTTAAGTTTCCAAAAGTTACAAGCCTGAAGTGATCTGAAAGCCAAGAGAAGAGTCAGGCCTTTAAAGGAAACAATGAAGCTATTCAAGGACAACCACTTTCAGCTTGCCCTTAAGAACCTTTCATATAAAAGTAGGTTGCAATAAAGCCATCACAGATCAAATCTCTTTATACACACTTGCTGATAGTTGCTGAAGAGGAACTACATTTACCTTGGTCTAATGTACATGTTCTAATACTCTGTAGTATCTAGAAATTACTGGTAACTTTAATCTGCTAAAGGCTACCAGGGAGACTTTGATTCTTCGATCCCAGGACAACAGGTAGACATTAAAGTTTACATTTCTCCTGTTACTGCATAATTTAATATTGCCTCCTTCCTGTGGGCACTTGTCTTGCTAATCCCACATTTTGCTATTTCCCTACTAGCTCTGTACATTTAACCAGCAGGAGTGCCCCTGAACCCCAGCCACACAAATTCACTGAATGCTTGCAGGAACAGAGCAGACCCCTAAACTGAAGCCAAGGAACAAACCTATGTAATGTCACTTTGATAGACAGCAGCAACTTGTGTGTCAAGAAGTAACTGACAGTGATTATGAAACCAGCTACATTGACATGACCATTCTTTCTACTCTCCCTGAATACACACAGTAAGTTTTTCCATCCAGTAAGATATTCCCTTTTTCCCATCACCATAAAACTCATCAGTGGCAGTACTTCTGAAATTCTTTTGTTAGGTTTTACCATCTAACAATTGTATGGAAACAAGTGACTAAGCCAGAGACAAATTTTGCTCTGGGATCTACAACATTACCTGGATTTCCACTTGCACAACAGAATTCATCTGCTGGCTCCTAAACCTGGTAAATGGAGCAACACTGCTTTGGGAGCCTGACCTTAGCTGCTGGAAAGTTTAGCACCCAGAATACGCACCTTGAGTAGAGGCATGGCAGCCCGGCATCGTGCAGTTTTTATGTTCTTTAGGAAATGAGATTCATCCTGAAACAAAACAAGCATGAAAGTGAAGACAGCTCTGAACCATAGTCCAACTGCACGCTACAGGAGAAATTTCCAGTATCCTCTGCTATCTAATATTTCAAGCATATCATCCCAGAGGATATTTCAAGCACTGGGATAGCCATATCAAATTCTAAGTGTAAGGACAGCATGGAGAATAGCAGGCTTTCCTACATTCGAACCCACAGCGGCAAGCAAACAGCACAGAAATCAAACCTTAAGGCTATGAATCTCAAATGACCAGATACAAGTGAGCAGAGGGGGCTGGAGAGGGAAGGAGAAAGATGAACATTATTTCTACTACCAATACTCATTTGCCCCTATGTGTCCTTTAAATGCAGAAAATATAGGAGGCCTATACAGTGCCACTTCCCTAAATAAGGGGTTAATGAAAATGATGAGGGCGGGAAAAAAAGAAATCAAATTAGGATCCAACTGTTCTGCTGATAGGGCTCACCAGGTGAACAACCTCTTACTTGAGATATCACCCCCAGACCAACTTCATTTCTACTGCTGTAGCAAGGCAGAACTTAGACACAAAAAGTAGTCGGTGACCTCCAAGGGTACATTCTCATCTTTACACTTGTGGATGAGCACATAACCATGCATGAAAAGACAACACAACTGCTTAGCCTCTCATGCACTGCCTTCTCCCTCCTGATTAACAAATAACCTACATTAATGTTCCCAGACATCAAAAGAAGATTGGGAGAAAAAGCAGGGAAGCTCAGCACTCAGTAAGACTACTCTCATCTGTAAAAATAGATACAGGGTCCAGTTTTGAACATATAAACACACAGAAAGAACATCTGCCATCTCAGGGTTCCAGGGCAGTAGCCCTAGAGCCCAAGACCCTTTACTCCAAGCACCAGCATCTGGAAGTAACAATTCACATTTCCACCCTGGCAGAACGGCTTGTCAGGGAGCGGGCAGGGGAAAAAAATAAAAATGGAGGGGGCAGGGAATCAATTCCCCCATAAGTAGTCCAATCTCCAGAGAACTCCATCTATTCCCACATTCCCTTCTGATAGAATCATAGAATAGTTAGGGTTAGAAGGGACCTCAAGATCATCCAGTTCCAACCCCCCTGCCAGGGGCAGGGACACCTCACACTAAACCTTATCACCCAAGGCTATGTCCAACCCAGCCTTGAACACCATCAGCGATGGAGCATTCACAACTTCCCTGGGCAACCCATTCCAGTGCCTCACTACCCTTACATTAAAGAATTTCTTCCTCATATCCAATCTAAATTTCCCTGTTTGAGTTTAAACCTGTTACTTCTTGTCCTCTCACTACAGTCCCTAACGAAGTGTTGTTCCCCAGCATCCTTATAGGCCCCCTTCAGATATTGGAAAGCTGCTATGAGGTCTCCACGCAACCTTCTCTTCTCCAGGCTGAACAGCTCCAACTTTCTCATCCTATCTTCATATGGAAGGTGATACATCTTAGTTACTGAATGCGAGTGTGAACCAAATCTGAGCTGTCCAGCTTAGTAAACAAAATGGGAATTCTCAAATTAATTGCTTATACTCCCAGTAATGTTGAGGAAATTGTTTGCTTTTGGTACTCTATTGGTTGGCAGTTGATGCAGTTTATATTTCTCTTCCTGTTTGTGCCTTAAACTGTGAAATGAACAAGAGATATCTTTAATATATATATATATAAACATATATATTGAAATCTTTTCCAAGCTTTGTGTTTAAATGTAGGAATATTGAAGATGTGTTTGAGTGCACTTCTGTCATTTACAGAGGATAAATCCTACTTTCTTGATCTGATCAAACTTCTATTGATTAACAAACATGATAACATTACAGGTTGATAATGATAACCAATAGGTTGTTGAGAGAAGCTATCCTCCATTCTTGGAGATATTTAAAACCTAGTTGGTCACACTGCTGCGCAACCTGCTTCAGTTGACCCTGGCCTGAGCAGAAGGGATGGACTAGGTAATCTCTTTGCAAGCTCAGACATTCTGTGATAACTAAAGTATAATCCCCCAGAAGATCTTGATAAATTAAATGGCTGTGGGATTTTTCCTAATATGCTTGTTTCTTGCCATGTTACATCAAAGTCCTGATCTTCAGCCTTCCAAGCTTGCATGGGGTCTAATGAGACAGGTAGCCATTTATATTGAGTGTTTTCACTCCTTCCCAGTTTTTTTTCATGCAAAAATAAGTAATTTGATGTTGATTATACAATGTTATGTCAAGAGAAAGAGTACTTTAACAAATATTACTGTCTTCTCAAAGCCACATGTTAATCTGGAACTATAAATGGAATGCTGCTTTTAAAGAAAAGCACATGCTGTGAATTATGCAGCATGAAATAGCTGCCTTCATAACCCTGACAATACAAAAGGAATAGAGGAAGAATTGGATGAAGCAGTGTATTTCAGCCACTGTATCACGTAGGTGTAACACCACCCATGTGGCTGAGCCAGAAAATCAAGCTTTACCACGAGTGAAACATTAGATCCCACATGAGTCTATTTTCCAGTCTAAATGGTTAGTAACCTTAGCGGCATTTCATTAGGACTACTCACATCACCACATCCCAGTGATCCTGTTTCATATCTGTTCTGCCAACACTCACTAACAGAATTCTGCTATACTGTTTTGATTACCTACAATATGAAAATACATTCAAAGATGACCTTTTAGTACGTTATCTTATACATGCTGAGGGCAGTTCTATTTTGACAACTAAATTGAACAAAATAGAATATAGCTAGTCAAGGCTCCAAGCATATTGTTTTTAGCATAATAACTACACACAAACCTGCTTTAAATCCTTCACAACTCATTTAACCTTGGAATTAAATGTGCATGTAAATGTGATGGTCCCACACCTCAGTTCATTTAGACTTACAACTATAGACTGGATTATTCGTGTTTCCAGATGCCTTAGAAATTCAGGTTGCCAGCTCAATTCCTTAAAGACTTGCTATGCCTACACAACAAACTAGTGTTATGGATGTTTGATTAATGCCTTGATATTCCACTCAAATTAGCAGTGCCATTTCAAAGTATTTCATCTCCTGAAGAGAAATTGTAGCCTGATATTCAAGGGATTAAGCTACAAATAAAACAATTATCTTTTAATGGCATCTCTGCTCCTCATTTTCATCTGTTTTGTTTTTTTATTTATTCAGTATAAGGCAATAATGTAATTTATAAACAGGCAAAGGCTATGTAGCTTAGCATATTTAGAGGTGTTGCACTTAAAAGACTGCTTTGTTTATCTTGGCAAGTTATTAGGTTGTGTGGCAATGATGATACTAAGCAGTAAAAGCATTACAGATCCTGGAGTGAATACAGACCAAAGGGGCTACTGAAATATGTCAGGACACACAATGCTTTTAACATGATAGCAGTGCTTTGGATATTGGTCTCCTGTTCCTTTCAGAAGAGAAGCATAAGATGTCAGGATTTGACAGCAGTTAGTTATATTGCGGTCCGTTCCTTATCTGATACTTGGGGGGGAGGGGGGGGTGGTGCAGAGGAAGGAAAAAGAAAACTGTTCAGTCAGATACCTATAAATGGAGAAGATGTTTTTTGTAATTTCTTCTCTAATTCTGTGAGTCTTCTTGGTATATTTAATGAAAATATTGTAGGGACAGCTTTCGTCAAATGTAGGCCAGTCTTACCACTAGAAAAAAGGCCTTTCCTGAACTTCCCTGTTAATTGATCGCTGTTGCAATGAATAAAAGAGTGTCTCCAGAGTTTATTTCTACTTAAATAATTCTTCCCTTCTATTTGCTGTACCTAGTATTGGTTCAGGACTTACTTGTGCTCCAGTTTCTGGCCAAGGAAGAATAAAGATGCCACACTGAGAGCTTCATTTATTATAAAATTTCACAATTCTTCACTATGAAACAGACAGCTCTAAAATCCTTTCACAACCCACTTGATTTGAAATAGGTTTGTATGCAATATGCTGAGTTTTCTTCTATGCACTTCCTGCACTCTTCAAGCTCCATTTTTTAAACTCATGAGATAGAATATTTTCTAAGAACACTGGTGGGGCTTTCACTTCCTGTTAACATGCGTGCATAAAGGAAGAATGCACTCCTACCAACATTTGTAGTAAGCAGATAAACTTAGGAGTACAGTCTGAATAAAGAAATTGGTGTGTAAAATTGCAACAAAAAAAAAAAATAATTTTTTTTTTGGAAATACTGCTGCTTCTACATGTATTTTAATTTTGCATCAATAGCATCTCTGGGGCCCAATTCTGTACATGTAAGAAAGAAAGCTTGATTTATTTCTCAGAGAACTAAATGTGTCAAATGCACAGCACAAACACATGTGTATATATACACACAGTCACGTATACAAAGACAAGGCATTAGAGAGCACATGGCAAAATCAAACACGGCCGTGTGGAATTGTCAAGCAGTTTCCTTCACCTTCATGCTTTGATTCTTTGTAGAAAAGAGTACCTATGAAACTTTTGCAAGCTTTGCTTTTCTTTTTTCCCAAACCCACAGCAGGCTTCACACTGATGGACTTTAATCAGCAGCAAAGACATATCCCAGACACAAAGATCATTTCCATCAGTCAGCGATGCATATGTTGTCACTCTAAAGTAAGAATTGCTAAATGTTCTCAAGAAGTCTGCCAGAGTATTTTTAACGTAGGCAAAGAAAATATTTTTACTTCACTTGTTCTTAGAGATGCCTGAATCATTTTGGCTGAAATTTTCTGGTTGTTTCTTTAGTGACAGATGGATTACAGATCTGACAGATGAGCTGAAGTTTCCACTACAGAAGAGAATTCTTCTGTGATTACCTTTTGGGTATTCAATCTGTCTACATAAAAAGATAGAATACACATTTCCATGTCTTTACATATGTATTTTTCAACTAAGCCACCATTTGAATGTGGCTTTTATTTTTTATTTAATTATTAATTTATTTCTTTTTCCTCTTATTTTTGTCCATAAGTCATTAGACAGATCACTTCCTCTGGTGCTAGGACTATAATTTTTACTCTTGAATTGTCTCCTTTTTTTACATTCTAACACAGGCAACTATGCAAAGAACCTTTTTTTCATATGAAGAAAGCTAAAATTTATAAAAGTAGGGTAATCATGCAAAAGAAAGAGAGATAAGAGGAGTTGATGAATGAGTTTTGTATTTTGTTGGTCTGGTACATGGAGCATGTCAGTAGCACTCAGGAGTATTGTACTGAATCCTACTCAGGAACACATTCTGTGTGTGACCTTGACTTCTCCACTGCTCAATTCATGTCTGTAAGCTGGGGACACTGTTTCTCAGTATAACTAGGTAATTAGAGAGAGATATCTCTGGAGGCCATTTCATCCTATTCTAAAACAGACATTTAAAACAAAGGAAATAAAGACAATCCAGAATGAACTTATAATTGAAGTTTAATTGTCACCTTCTATAAACATAAAAATCCATAAGAAGAGGCTTTAAGAGCAAATAATCACAGCTAAAAGCACCACATGAGCATCTGGCTCTTCCATCTTATGAATGGTATGTTAATATATGATATAAATATCATCTCTAATGTTTTATAAACAAAGATAAATTAACAGGACCCATTTTCGTTACCAAATACTTTCCTCCTAACAGGATAATCTTTGAACACTAATAAAATAAACCACAAATCATATTTACTCTAGGGCTTACCCTCTTGCTGTAATTTAGCCTTGCTTGAGACAATATGGCAAACTCTATTAGCAAAAGCATAATTTACTTTTTTCCTCCAAAGAATTAGTTTTCTTTTAAGGTGGTTTTGCATATGTACGGTTACTCTCAGAGTAAATGAATTGATGATAATTCATATTTACTCATTAACTAATTTAATTAAATAACTTAATCTGAGTTTTCCACGATGCATATATCCAGTAATAAGAGTATTCACATATTAAATGTTACAACTATTCTTCATATCTAACAGGAAGACATTTATTCATTAAAGTGCATAGGCATATTATTGAGTTTGTACATGGTTAGAACTATAACAGTTATATGTACGTGGTAAATAAAAGCCAAGATGATTTCCTGAGTTCCAGTGTCCTCAGTATTAGAAGGTCATGGAGCTGCTGGAACAAGTCCAGAGGAGGGCCACGAGGATGATCATGGGACTGAAGCACCGCCCGTATGAAGAAAGGCTGAGAACATTGGGGCTGTTCAGCCTGGAGAAGAGAAGGCTGCGTGGAGACCACATAGCAGCCTTCCAGTACCTGAAGGGGGCCTATAGGGATGCTGGGGAGGGACTCTTCATTAGGGACTGTAGTGATAGGACAAGGGGTGATGAGTTCAAACTGAAATTGGAATTTCAGGTTAGATATAAGGAAGAAGTTCTTTACTGTGAGGGTGATGAGATACTGGAATGGGTTGCCCAGGGAAGTTGTGAATGAATGCTCCATCCGTGGCAGTGTTCAAGGCCAGATTGGGCAGAACCTTGGCTACATGGTCTAGTGTGAAGTGTTCCTGCCCATGGCAGGGGTTGGAACTGGATGGTCCTAAAATCTTTTCCAACTCAAACCATTTTATGTTTCTGTGATTCCTGTCCAGAGTAATCACAAGTAGTGCAATGTACTGCACAGGTGAATAGATTTGATTTTGACTCAAAATTCATTCATAGAGCAATTGGTATAAGTGTTCCAGGGGGTAAAGAAATGAATATTCCATTCTACAGAAAAAACTTGTTTTCTCAGTAGATAAAGGTTAATCAGCTGAAAAAATCCCAAGCACTCAATATGAAGAACTTTGCAAATGTTTAAAAGATCACAAACAACTAAATACACGTTTGGAGGTTTTCTCCTCTCAGATTGAGATTCCAACTCCTCAGCTGATAAGTTATTCTACCTGACCCTTTCCACTGAAAGCTGTACATTCAGTCAGTTGCCAGGTCTTACCTGAATGGAAAGCAATCTTCTTTTGAAAAGTAGTGGTTTCTTTGAGTACATCTAACTGCACGTTTTGTGTAGGGAAACTGTGAGAAAAGTGGGCAGGTCAGAAAATAAGTGAGCAGAGACAAGGCCAAACTGTACCAGCCAGACTTTGAAGTAAATAAATAAATGGATTTTTTTCCTCCCAGGTCCCAAGTCTAAATTTGTAGTGGTACCATATATGCATCCACAGACATAAATGTTGCATACATTACCAGAGGGACCCATCATTTCCTACTGATGGTGTTTCATGATTGATTGTGTGTCTTAGAAAATCAAACAAACAACCCCCAACCCAATAGCAAAATCCCCTAGAGGCTGAGATGACTGAGGGATTGGGGATTGGAACATCTTTCATATGAGGAAAGGGTGAGAGAGCTGGGATTGTTTAGCCTGGAGAATGCTTAGTAAGGTTTTATCCCTCTGTATAAACACCTGATTAGAGGAAAAGAAGATGTGAGAGACAGACTTTTCCTGGAAGGACCAAGAAAAGATTTCTTAAAAAAAACCCAACCAACCAAAACACATGGAATTACATCTGAATCACAATAGGGTGACAGCACTGTCACTGGTGGTCCAGAGACACTGCAGAGTTTTTGTAATTGGAGATATTTTAAAACACAACTGGATGCTGTCCCACAATCTGCTTTACCTGACCCTGCTTGAGCAGAGTTGGGATTGTTGATCTCAAGAGGTCCCTTCCAACCTCAATGCTTTTCTGATTCTGTGATTCTGTGACTTAGTTGTAACTTACAATATGGCACAAGTTTTTTGCAGTTTTATAGTTTTAAAAATTACAGCTGATTCCACAGAAATGTTTTTTTTAGCATGAAATACCTTTGTCTTCCTGATGCCAACCCTGAAAAGTGAATAAAGTTGAATGGATGGACTTTCATTACTATTCCTTAAAATGTCATGTTGAGTGGATGTTATCCTGCAAACCCTGAAGGTTGAACAAAGGAGACATCACAAGTGGTTGCAGTCTTTGGGGACTGTCTTCCAACTCCTCCTTTATGGCTGAATAAGGTCAAGAAGGCAATATCATGAAACCTCTCCCCTTGCCCTTAAATGCAGATGTAGACAAGCAGGACTCTCACAGTGTCTTCATGTCTGTTTCCAAGATTTATCTGTATAACTTAAGCATAGATATCTGAATTAAAATTTCAGTCACTCCAACTTGCCTTTCAAGTAAATGGCAGAAATAACCGTTCAGAAGATTACAGAAATCATAGTCTTTTTCAGAAGGGGAATTTTATTCCACCTTCCTCTATTGCTGACTTAGGATTATTGTGCCTCTCTGAAATGCCTGACAATATTGAATTAATCTTGTTTGTAAGTGGCGGGTAGTTTGTAAGTGTAAGGATTCATGATGGTGTCCTGCAATCCACAGTACTTGGTAAATGAAAAAAAGTGGGGAAAATGTTCCCAGAAAGCTGTTGAAATGAGTCCAGCCTTCTGTGTATTACTAGAAATATACTAATAAAATTATTCCTTAGTTTTCTTTCTCCCTATTCACTCAAATTTCCTTAATACTGTTTCTACTTAGTAAATCAAGCAGAAAATACTCCATAAGCTGGGCCCTCATTAAAAGATCTTGTGCTACCAAGAATTCACAATGGGATTCATCACAATTAACTTTAGCTCTGTATTACATCAACACCAGCATTTGAGCCAGGCATCTCGTGGTCAGGAGACGAGCTCCTACACTAAGCTACCTGAAGCTTCATTTTTTTTCTAAGCAGTTTAATTATTGTTTGTTTTCTTGAATATGCTATAGTCAGTCAAGCGTGTGCTGCTGGTTTCTTTGGCTTTGTTTCTCTTTTAACTAAGGGAAGAGGAAAAAAAGGAAATCTTTTTTCAGTTACTTTCCTGGGGTTCTAAATTAAAAAAAATATAGGAGGCAAAATTATCTGAACGTAGTATTTTTGAACAGAATTATAGCACGGTTTGTGTTGGAAAGGACCTTAAGGAGCATGGGCAGGGACACCTTTCACTAGACCAGGTTGCTCAAAGCTGCCTCCAACCTGGTCTTGAACACTGCCAGGGCAGCCACAACTTCTCTGGGCAACTTGCGCAAGGGCCTCAGCACTCACATAGCGAAAAAATTCTTCCTTATATCTCATATAAATCTCCCCTGTTTCAGTTTAAAGCCATTTCCCCTTGTCCTGTCACTACAGGTCCTTGTAAAAAGTCCTTCCCCAGATTTCTTGTAGCCTCCTTCAGGTACTGGAAGGCTGGTAGATGGTCTACCCTCAGTCTGTCTTCATAGGTGATGTGCTCCAGCCCTTTGACCATCTTCAGGACACTCATCTGGACTCACTCAACAGGTCCGTGTGCTATGTTGGATTATAGGCCCCAGATTAGAGCACAGTACTGCAGGTGGTATCTCAAAAGAGTAGAGTAGAGGTGCAAAATCAGCTCCCTTGACCTACTGGATTGCCTGACCCAAGTGTAGGACCTTGCACTTGATATGGTTAAACTTCATCAGGTTGGCATCAGCCCTCCTCACAAGCATGTCAAGGACCCTCTGGATGGCATTCCTTCCCTCCAGT
>JAOEHX010044946.1:0-12904 GCA_025448015.1 Bolborhynchus lineola | reverse complement strand
GTTTCTGAGAATGTATTATTTGTATAATGCATTATATTTGTTTCTGGTGTAGCTTGCTTTTGTTCTGGTGTCATGGAGGCCCACTGTCATGGGTCAGGCTTCCACTGAGTTACTGGGGTGCCAATATGCCAAGAGCTGCTGCTCAGAGCAGCGAGCCCTCATACTGCAGACAAGTGGGATGCCAGGAGTGAAACAGGGCTAACACATAAGAAGGAATAGCCACCATGGATGCAAGACCCCACAAAGATGGTGTGAATTCAGAGCATGTGTTTATAATGACTTTTAAAAGTCTCCAGTGTTTTCTTAAGAATATGTTGATCGTACAGCTAAAGTGATCCTCTGGCTTGATCAGGCAGTGGCATCAACCAGTGTCTGCTTTGTGTGAGCTGAGGCAGGGTACCCACATGAACAGACTGAACCACACCGAACTGCCTATTTAAAACTCAAGTGCTCATGCCAAAGCTGTGCTTTTAGTGCCACTGGGACACTGCAGAGCTGAATGTGAGTATGTTCAGGACAGGCAGCCCTGTGCATACACTGCCCTGAAAAGCAAGGTCCCAGACCTATGCTAGACCCATGCGAGTCTGATTACACCTCAGGGCCAAAGCATGGCATTCTCATCATTTCTGGTATAACCCAGCATCCTCAAATGCCCATCTCTAGACCTGGGCTCGATTGGCTTTGGTCCCCAGCAATCACATCTCTACACTGCAGGTTCAGTGGCTTCTTTCTCAGCCAGCAGAGGCCCCACTGTTTCACTCCAAGGTTCCCAGAGCACCAGGGGGGATGGGGAAGTACTCCACCTACAGCCAGTGCAATACACAGCCATCCCCTGGCCGTGGATGGTGCTGCAGGGCCCTCGTGCAAGCATGGGGAGGGCAGCTCTGGTAACTTCCAAATTGAATCATATGCCACTGCTCCATCCTGCTTCACTCTGTCTCACAGGTCCACTTCTACCATGCTGCCTACGATGAACTAGCTCATTTTATTTTGAAGTACTCCATGCTGTTTTCTTCTTCTAGTCACCTGTTTGTCCTCTGCTGGGCTCGCAGCTTTCCTGAGCACTCAAAAAGCCCCTGGAACATTGCAGGCACTTTCATATGGAACGGAGAAATCCTGCTGCCTTCCCCAGCTGGATCATACAGCAGCACTACAGCTCCTCCACCAAGATTCAGTCTGACAGCACCAAACCCACCATCCAGGGTCATCTGTGATATCAGAGCTGGCCACAATTACAGGTGGGTGCTTGGGAACAGATCTCAACTGATGTAAATCAGAGCAACTCCACTCCCTGCATTTGGACTGAGATTGAAATTTGTAATGTCAACTACCAAAATATTAAAATTCTGCTTCCTGGAGAGCAGCGGCATGTAGAAGAAAGTTTGCCATGATTCTCATAAGGTGTGACACAGTAACTAATTACTAGAGAAGATGAAATACAGCCCTGTGATTTCCTGGGATATCTGCTAAACCTCAGGGCAGTTTGTATATGTTTCAGAACCTCCGTTACTAAGAAAAGATAAACAGAATGAAAGACAGCAATGAAGCAAGCAGCAGCTCTGAATAGTAACTGGTCTCAGAGTTAATCCAGAACCTGGTAAATAAAACTGCAGACAGTTAATAAATTAGATGAATAAGGCCTAGAAATAATATTTTACATTAGGATTAGTTCATCTAGAGGGTACCTGGTGAACTCATAGGAAGTGTGGGGAGAAAGGCAAAGAAGACACTAAATTACCTTCAGCTCTTCAAATTATTTCTGCAGATCCTATTACAGGAGAGAAAGGAGAAATGGCTGCAGAACAAAGCATATGAATTCCTGTATCCAGCAATCCGACAGTCCCTTACAAAACAAGAGAGAGAAAACGCATGTGTGTGGTGGAAGCAATAAAAGGCACATTTGTCCCCCATTCATCACCATGTCATCTTTGGGTGCATGCAGCTATTGCTTAGCAGGGCTGGAGGTATGTGGGAATGAACACAGCCCCCGACTCTGGAGCATCTGCCCTGGTTCTCTCTGCCGGGTCCATGTAAAGGGCCCTCAGCCCTGCTGCTCCCCCAGGCCCTGTGGGGCACAGGACAAAGCTTGGCAGGCACATCACCAGGGAACAGCATGACCCGAGGCTGCTCTCACATGGTGTCTCTGATCTGGGATCCAGCACCACAACTGCTCAAAAAAATGACAAGTCCCAGGCTGTGGCATCTCCTGATTGTCTCTTCTCACTGAGCTGCCATTGCAGAGGGCAGCTCAGGTAAGCACATGCTGGCAGCAGAAGTGAGGTAGCAAACTAACACAGGTATCAGAGAAGATGAGGAAGTAGAGGCTTCACAGCAGGTCCTCAGAACTAATTGCTTCAGCAAATGGAGGGGAATTTGGAGACTGTCTTCCCTGTTCTCCTCAGGACACTCTGACTGGCAGGGCCTAGCATTGCAGTGCCTGACTGTGCCCACGGCAGACCAGCAGGCATAGCCTGCCTGCAGTGGGGATGGACATGACGTGTAACTAATTGCATGCTACCCTGGGCTGAGGGTGTTTAAAGGCTGTATGTGTTCTCAGGAGTCAGCAGTTTTTACCTGGGGCAGGCACAAGTGTGAGAACTCCTGGACCTGCATCCAGCCTGATTCAACAGCTCTGAGTGCCAGGACTGGCCTATAATTACAGCCAGTGTGTTAGCCCCAAAGTATGAAAGATGACAGTCCACATGCCTAGACTGTTAGCATTAGTACTGCTACTCTCACACAGAAGCATGCAATTACCGCATTTTAATCCTGAAATATCAAACATGAAGACTCAGCCACTGTGAAACCAAAGCCGCCTGTGTCAGCCACTAGTCCCTCTGCTGCCTGCAGGACACTGCTGTGGCCCTGAGCATGGGCTGCAAAGCAATTGCAATAACCTCCAGAAAAAGAAAAGGCTCTGTTGCACCATTTCCCTGCATCTCCAGTCAAGATCTGTGCATACTTTCGGATGCTGCTGGGGCATGATGATATATTTTTTTTTATGAGAGCAGTTTACAGCGCCTGGGAATTTTATTCTCTCTTAATGTCATGTTCTGCTTCGTGGGACACTGATGCTCCTGCATCGTTCGTACTGTGGTCTCCCAAGTCTTCAGCAGTTTAACTGTACGTGCAGTGCAATGGACAAAGTGATCCACCTTCACCGGCATCTCACACACACTCCCATGCTCAGACCATCGCCTTTGGAAAATAATTACAGCACGGAAGCCGATCCTGTTAGATTAAGACAAATTAAGAATCTAACAGATAGGTTTGCTGTCAGGTTCTCCGGGTCAGGGGTCGATATAGTATATTGCAATGAGGCTATAGGTTACCCTGCCCCAATATTTTATCATAATAAACCAAATGGGGACGAAACACCCAGCAGTAGCCCATAAATCTATTAGCAGTGAACTGTCAATGTCCCATATACCAGGGTAATTTGTTAATTCAGAGCTGGGTCTCTTTTTTCACTAGACCTTGTAAACTCCTTTCTGAAACATCAATAAACCATCTGCTTTGACTTGTTAATCAAACGACTTTATTCAGTCCAAAGCAATTTTTTCCTAATAAAAACAGAGTATTTATCTCCATGGCTATAAAAGAGGATTGTTTTCAACTGTTCACTTACAGTTAAGAAGCACATTTAGTTTGGATTGATTTCCAATGCTTCGGTCATATCTTGTCACTTCCCATTTCTTACACACAGCATCTCAGTTTAGCTCCTTAGCAGGGGAAGCACAACCTGACCCAGTGCTGGAAGTGGCAATGGGGAAGATGCTGCCAACAGCAAAAAAGGTCATAGAAGTAAAACTTTACCGAGCTAACCCCATCCCTCTGGCTCCCGGGCTGCTCCCAGGCTGCTCCCGGGCTGCTCCCGGGCTGCTCCCGGGCTGCTCCCGGGCTCCGCGCGGCCTCTCCCGCAGCCGCAGCCGAGGGTCTGCCCCTGAGCAGGGACCTCCCCCGTCGTCCCAGCCAGCCCAGGGGTGACCTACAGCCTCCCCAGGTGGCCCCCCTCCCTGCTGCAGGTATCGCCGACGCTCCCCCAGCGCCACCGAGGCACGAGTCCGTCCGCCCGCATCCGTCTGCAGCAGCCAATGCCACGGGAGCGGTGCTGGGCAGGGCAGGACCGCGGCTGTGGGGGGCTTCTGGTGCCCTGCGCCCCGCAGCAGCTCCGCGGCGACATCGCCGCTCTTCCCTTCCGCCCTCAAAAGCACGGGAGTGGGGGAAGGGGAAATCCATTAGGACGCTGTTACTGGAGCATGCAATTCCCTGGTGCAGCACAGAGGGGGAGATGGCGGGCAGAGGACCTGGGGGATGCGTTGGAGAAGGAAAGCTTGCGTTCAGTCTGTCCGGTTGTTATCTCTTCTCCTCTGGTGTGTCACGTCTGCAGCAGGAGTTGTTGAGTTCAAGCAGCCCTCCAGCACCCCGCAGCACAACCAGAGAAGGTCACATAGTGAGAGAGGGCCCAGTGCCGGCCCAGACCCAAGCCCTTCCCCTGCAGCAGGACGGTGAAGTCCGAAGTCCTCCCGGCCACCAGCATGACATGGGCAGCCTCTGCTGTGCCCACAGGACCTGGGGAGCCATTTGCAGCACCCCTCGTGTTCACCTTAGCTTAAGTGTTTCAGAGGCTAGTGGCCGTCCCAGGCCATCCCAGGGCATACAATGTCTCGCATTTGGGGCTGCGACAGGCAGGATGGGCAGCCTTGCATCCTGTTGTGTCCTCACGGCATTGCAGGCCATGGGCTGCTGCGGGCTGTGCTGAGGACAAAGGTGTTCCATGGAGATGCCCATCACCCAGGTGTGTTGTGGAGGTTTGTCTCCAGACCACCACAGCACGTCAGGCTGGGACGCAGCACCCGCCTGTGCAGAGACACTGCCCTTGCAGAGCCGCATGCAGTCCTGTAGCATTGCTGGCATCAACGCAGCTCTTCTCTATGCTGGCTTTGAGGAAACCTGTTCCCTGACCCAGCATGATCCTAACCAGATCCTGCCCTTGTCAAGCACCTTCTCCTGCAGAGTGAGGAATTGCAGATCTTCTGCTTGAAGCTTCCCTAAAGAACGTCTCTTACTAAACTAAGAGGTGATTTCTCTGGGCGGGAGATCGGAGCAGCAGCTCCCTGTCTGGGTGCAAGCTCTACGACCCGGCACGCACTGCGCTGTGCCACGAGGACATCTGTGGGATCTCAAGGCATCCCGTCTGGTGCTGGCCACGTGTCCTCGCAGTGTGCTGGTGTCGCGCCGACACTTGGCGTAGGCAGCTCCCTCTGACCTACTAAGGGACACCCGGCCAGTGTCAGCCGAGTGGCACTTGCCACACAGCAGCCTGGGCTGCGAAATGCGCTGGTAAGGGATATGTCACCAAACACCTGAGGGGTGTCCCTGTGTGACAGGGCCATCATGGTCTGAGGAAGGCTCAGCCGCTGGCACAGGCCTCCTGCATCCCTGGTGAGCCCAGTGACCATGGAGGCCACAGTCGCTGCAGCACTGTGCACCCCGACACTTGCACCCAGGGGACTGCCATTGTCCAGCAGCAGCACCCAGGCCCCCGCAGTTGTGCAGGAGGGGCCCTGCGCCCCTTTGTTCCCCAGAGGAAATAGATGGCAGAGCCTTGACCTCACACTGAGGTACCAGCGAGGGCTGCAGCTGCTGATGGGTCCCTGCACTGCATCCCCATGGCACTGCTCAGCCCTGGCAGGATGTGTCCTGCACCCGGCAGCCCTGGCGTGGCCACAGGACCCATGCTGGGCCAGCTCAGCTCCCTCCAGGAGAGGAAGGCGGCTGTGCCCCAGCCCCAGCTCTCCCCAGGATGTGCAAATCAGGAGCCCCCAACCCTGTCCAGAGCACCCTGTGGGGGGGAAGGGGCAGAGAAACAAAGTCATTTATATAATGTGTCTCCCTGCTGAGCCCCTAATGGCTGCCGCTTTTGTTCTGCAGTGGCTGGCTGCCTGTGATGGGCAGGAAGCCGCAGTCTCCCTTTGTTCCACGGCCTTATTCAGCAATTTAGATCCATCATAAAAATCAAATATGCATGTTGCAATCGCCTTGCGTACAACAGCTTCAATTTTCGCCTTTCTTTAATTGAACTCCATGGGAGAAAGAGGCAGGGCCAGGGAGCAAGGGGCAGCGGGAGAAGCGCTTTGTGTTTTTGTTCAGTGGGCTGTGAAAATAGGGAGTAATGAAAATACAGAATTTTTATCTTTGCCTCATTATTAAAAAAAAAAAAAAGAAATCTTTAATAAAGCCTTCCTCACAGAAGAGCCCGTGCAGGGAGCAGCCTTCATGTGCCCCCATCCTGGGCACAACAGGCTCAGCAGGGCTAGGCATGAGGGATGGTGCAAGGCTGTGGCACTGTGGCAGGGGCTGGTGACAGAGCTGGCAGCTGCCTGCTGCTGGGATGCATGCGGCTGAGTTGATGCTCCATGGCCCTCTGTGCGCAGGCACGTTATCCTTCCAGGATGCGAAGGTGTTCTGTTCCTGGAAGCAAACATATCCTCACAAATTTTGCCAGCACCTCGCTGCACTCCTCCCCCAAGACCTTGTTCTTGGCGTCATTGGAAAGCAGGAGCCCAAAGAAGGGGAGTTGGCCAGGGAGGCACCCAGCACACAAAAGGGATGTGCAGGTCCCCAGCAAGGCTGGGCTGTGATGGTTGTGCCATCCAGCCCTGTGCATGGCCATGCTCCTGCACTGCAGGGACAGTGCTTGTGGAAGCCGCTGCTGTGGAGCTGTGTCCCTGGGACACTGCAGTGGGAGGTGGTGAGAAGCAAAAGGATGCGCACAGCCACCACCTCCACTGCTACCATCGGGGGTGCAGAGCAAATGCTTGGCCCCACCCTGGAGGTGTGGTGGGGGCTGGTGCTTCTGAGCACAGTGCTGTTGGGTGCATTGGATCCATGGTACATCTCCTGACTGCTTGGACCCATTTGCTGTGAGAGGGTCCCATGAACAGCCTGGGCTTTGCAGGCTTCCTTCCAGGAGCTGCCTCCATGCCCAGAGCTGAGTCTCAGCTCCACAAAGCCCTGCAAGGACGGGGTAAGGCCCCTAATGCACTGTCTCTCTCCTGTGTGGGGCATCACTGACTCCCTGTGACCCTTTTTTCCTATGTGGCCTGTCGAGATATGTGACCATGCTGGAGCCAGTGATGCCTCGGCAGAAGGGTCTGTCCCCTGGGCCCTCCCTTGCCATGGCCACTCAGGGGTCCCCTTCCAGCTGCACAGGGCACAGCAGGACAATGGCATGCACTGGGAGGCTGGTCACAGCCCATGTCCTTGTCCCTCACTCTTTCTGCTGCTCAGAGGCACTACTGAAGCTGGAGGGATACAGCTACATGTAATGGAAACTGAATTTCTGTTTTAGAAAGAAAAGGCACTGCTTTGCCAAAACACTCAGCATTCCATGCACACATTAACCTGATTATGGAAGGAAGGGGGCCTTTTCCTTGTCTGTGCCCTGCTAATAATTTTATGTCAATTCTGATTTGGCTTTCACCTCCCTCCAAGCCCTGGTGTGTTCAGCACTGTAGCATCAGGAGGTGCCAGGAGCCACCCTGTGCCTCGGCATGGCAGGGTTTACCCCCACTGGCATGTTTTCAGCAGAGACCCACCACTTCTGGAGACACAAGTGCATCAGATAGTGCTTCTGGAATCCTGTGAAAAGAAGGTACGCAGCTCCCCAAGAAGCCCGTAAGGCACATGTGTGCAAAGCCTTGCAAAACAGGAGATGGAGACCAAACCAGCAAAGGCTCAGAAAACAGCAGGAATCTCCAAAGCCATGACTTCAACCCGTGCAGATCCAGCCCATCCTGCAGTCCGTGCTCAGCTCCCAATGGGCTGGCCAGGAGCAGCAAGGCCCCAGTGATCTGTGGCCCCTCATCCCTGTGATGTGCTGCAGGCAGCCAGGGGTCCACAACCTGCAGTGAGCAATGGTCTGTGCTTGGCCCGGCCAGCAGCAGTTTGGCAGAGAATCCCCTCCCCCATGCTGAGAAAAGGCCCTTTTTTGCTGTGACAATTCAATATAATTGAAAGTTTGCTTAGGAAAGAGAGTCTTTTTAACTGAACATGCTCACAGCAGAATCAATATGAATTATATGGCACAGAAGATGCCTAGGGTATTAAAACATTAATTAAGTAACATCATGCTACCATCTAACCAGCAGCACAATACCATTTATAGGTACCGCTCTCTTTTCTCTGGGGTACAGTGTGAAGTCTCTCTTCCATCACCGTGGAGGCTGTAGGAGACCCAGCGCTGCGTCGCTGCAGCTCACGCTGGTGCCTTCCCCAAGGCAGGATCCAGGGCACAGGCGGATGCATGGGCGCTGGCCCTGCTGGGCACAAGGATGGGCCCTGTGGTGTGGGGGTTCATCTGTCACCTCTGCGGTGCCACCTGTGCTGCGATGGTGGGATGTGGATGACAGCTGCGTGCTGCTGGGGCATGAAGCCGCTGGAGCCAGGCAGTGCCCACACTGCTGTAGCTGGATTAGCTCACCATGTCAGCCGGGGGAACTAATGCACGGATTCTGCAATATACCAAAATAGAAAGTCATTGGAGTGAAATCAGTGTCTCCACCACATCCCCTCTGGCAGAGCGTTAATTAAAATGACTCTCTAGTGCTTTAGATCATCAGGTGTACATTGTTAACGAGCTTGGAGGAGAGAATGGGCTCCACATTTGTAGTTTAAGCGCTGATGGACTTAACCCTTCACCACTGCTGGCACAGCCTGAGCCTGGTGGCAGTTTCTCAGAGCATCCGTCTGCATTAAAGAAGTCAACTCTCTTAGCAGACTTCAGATGTCATTTAGCAAAGACGTTAACACGGAACCACGCTCAGTTCAGTAGGGACCTGGTTGCAGGAGTGACATGGCTGCAGCTGCTGCTGTCAGGAGAATGGGTCTGTGCCTGGCCCAGACTCCATGGGCTGCCGTGACCACGGAGGGTGCAGGACCAGCCGTTCCATGTGCTGAACTTGCTCTGTGCTGCAAAACCAGTCTCAGTGGAAGTTGGCAGCTGGCAAGGTTTTGAGGTTTCTTTTGCCTTGGTTTAGTCCTGGTGATCTGCACTTCATGCCCTGAGCACCTTTAAAAATGCAGCTCTTGATGCTGCACCCATGCAGGGATTTGGCAGCACTAGCCATGGCGTTGGGCTGCGGTGGGGGAAGGAAGCCAATAAGTAGCCATGGCTGCTGGTGCAGAAAATGTCCCTCCAAAGTACTGACCTGTGTGTCTGCTGATGGTGGCATTGCTGTGCCCTGGAGCCAGCTGTGCTGCTGGGACATGGTGCTGCATGCAGGGATCCCAGGAGCAGAATGGCTCAGCCCTGGCATGGGCAGCCCACGGCTGCTGTGATATCCTGAAGAGCTGTGCAGCAGCAGCAGGTGCAGGAGGGAGACCATTTCCTGAAGGCATCATCCACCGTAGCCTCTGAGAGCTGCAGGGCCCTGCCATTGGGTGGGATGTGGCTTGTACCAGTGTCCAGCTCCTGCCCCCATCGCCCATGTTTTCCTTGGCACCCTTGGTGTGTGCTGCTGCAGGGCTCATGCACCACTCACCTCCACTGTACACCCACGAGGAGTTCTCTGTGGAAAAGCCAGTTGGAGACAACAGTGAGACCAACGTTTCCTCCTTCAGTGCCAGCACACTTTGGGCATCCCAGAGTACTGCATGCTGGCTGTGATGGAACCACCCAAAGCCCCTGCTCATGCTGCCTCGAAGACAGCACACAGGCTGCATGAGAGGGAAGAGGCATGCTCCAGATGGGAATCCTGCTCCAAATCCATCACCAATGTAGGTCTGTAGCAGACACCCCATCACTGCTCTGTTTTGATAACAAAAGTGTATTTTTTTTGGCCTAGGAAGAGCTAAATCTCTTGTCTTTTAGGTGATGGCAATGCAAGGTTATTAAAAATCACACTCCAAGTCTCCTCTTACCAGCATCACAGCATGGAAACTCCTCTTTCCGTTAGAGGTTTTCACAATCTCTACTGGTGCACAGCTCTGAACAGAGGTGCTATTGCTGAGGTTTCTAGTTTGCAGCTTATGCAACTACCAGAGACCATTTACACCTTTCTGAGCATTAGAGATGTGCTTTCTCAAGCGTAGCTGTTTTAAACTGGAATTCAACCCAGGAATAAATAGCAATGTTACATAATAAACTTACAAAGGTCTGTGAACAACACTGAAGTCATTAACGTGACACAGTGCAAATGCTGGTGGAGGGGTTGTGCTGGTGACCCATTACTGGGATCGGTGCCTGGCTGCCTTGGTTTGGGTCTGCTGCAGCATCAGGAGTCATTGGGGGCTTGGAAATCTTGACCCACTTTATTTTAGAATTTGTGCTTCTTTTGAGCCTGAATCTGTTTGAGTGCTGTTTTTTGTTGTTTTTCATATTCTTTTCTCTTGAAGGTGCATCAGCAACCTGGTTACTGAACTGACCTGCTTGCCACTGTGACCCGATTAACTACAGGATGTTTCCACACCCTTGCCATCTACAAGATCTCCTCCCCAGTACCCCTGCTCCAGCCAGATGACCCTGTGGAGCTCAGGCTGTGCTCCCCAGGGAGGAGGAGGAAGCCCCTCGCTGTCAGGGAGGCAGCAGCATAGCCAAGGCTGCCCGTACAGAGCAGCCTGTGTGTCCTGCCTGCAATGGGCTGCTCTGTTGTTTATTTATTGCTGTAATAAATTAGAGATGAATGGTGGCCCCTGTGGCTCTCTTTTGGATGTGGTCTTTATTAATGAATTTCAAGTGTTTTCTGCTGCAAGGGGCAGTTTTTGGTGACAGAATAGTGTATTTTAACACTCAGCACTTCAAGGTTTCCTCCTTGCTCAAGAGGCACTGGAAGCAAAGGGAAGAGCAGTGAGTCAGCCACTTACCTTTCTTACCTTCATTTCCTTTTGATTTGATCAGTAGAAGAAAACAGATGGTGATTTTAGTTCACTTCTGGATTACAGGCTTCCAGATGACCTCAACCCATCAAGGCATCATGCTTTCCCTTTAACGATTAATTACAGCAGCGTGCCCAGAATTTGCACACAATCATTTAGTAAAATTAAAGCACTTGTAATGTCTTTTTCATACACAATGCATCCCGAAGCCATGAATGGATTGCGCCATTTGGCTCATTCCTCCTACTTCAGCATCATTTTGTGGCGTCAGCCCAGGAACCCATGTGTGGGGAGGGACATGGACGCGTCTGCTGGCATGTGCTGGTGGGTGCACAAGAGCTGCGGGATGCAGGAGCTCAAGCCGATCTGAGCGGCAAAGCACAGCATGGCACGGCACGCACCCACCCCGACATAGACCCTGCACCGCACAAGCGCGGACATCGGAGACGAGAGCTTTTGCTCATTTTTGTCTTTAATGTATCACAATGAGCAGGAAACATACGTGATGAAATATTTCCAAAGGAGTATATTCAATTACCATCTACAGTCAACTCAACTATGACAACAAAGTCTTTTGTGACAAATTCTGTAAAGTTTTGAAAGTAAGTCCCATGTGGTTTTCTGTTTGTCTCCATGTATTTTGGTACAGTTAGAGATCAGCATTGTTACAGTAACAAAAAAAAGCTAACAAGACTACATTATAGAAAAACACCAAGAACATCATTTTTGGTTTCACTTGCTCTATTTTTTGTACATTGCAAAGGCTGTTTGTATCCCTCTTTACCACATTAATGCTTTCTGTTCTACCCAACCTCGCCCTCCCCCCCAAATAAAAGTGAAAAAAATAGTCAAAGCTTTGTGTTTCACAGTGGGCAGTATCTAAGCGCTGACAAATCAACCAACCAACCAAACCATCCAACCGACCAACCAACCCAACTTCTGCTTCTATTTGAAAGTTTAGGTTTTCTTTTTAAAGCAAAATATATTCCATGGAGAGCGCGTGTGCCGGCTTGTGTCAACGCCTGCCCTGGGCATGGGCAGCCCCACACACCCTACTCTTGATTCTCAATTGTATGAAACTTTGGCCATTTTCACCACTTAGAAAAGCTTTTTACTCAGAATAAACCAGAAACCCATTCAATGACAAGTTTAGAATATTTTCCTCGTGCCCATCCCAGCCCTGCTGGGACATGGGTTGGAAAAGGCCAAGTGTGGGCTCTGGGGTGGCACGGGGGCTCCCGAGGCAGGGTGGCCAGGCTTGTGGTAGGGCACAGTGCCAGGGGTGTCCCAGCAGGGCCGGGGTCCCCACCTTAGGCCCAGGTGGCCAGTGGGGCTGGGGGCTGGGTCCCAGCGCTGCATGAAGAGGAGGCAACCTCGCACTGAGTGTCTCTAGAAACAGTTAGAAAAAATACAAGGAAATGAACTTATAAAACCTTTTAGTGGTGGGAAGGAGGAGGGGGAAGAAGAAAGAGAGAAAAATTGCACTATGACCAGCAATATAATAAAAAAAAAGAAACATAAGGAGACAAAATGAAAGGATTTCCAAAAGAGACCTTGTGGGATTGGACAGATAAAGCTAGTGTTAAATTGATAACTTGTATCACACAGAATCAAAACCAAAACAAAGAAAAAATTTCTATATGATACAGATAGAGTAACATACAACAATTAAATGGCAAAAAAAAAAAAAAAAAATACATAGAGAGAGATTTCATAGAATTACAAACAAGATAAAATAATGGAAAACAAAACCTGTACAACTTTAGAATTTAAAAAATGTTCATCTCAAACATGGGGAGAAATACAAGAACTTTTGTTAAAAGAAAACAGCTTGTTAAAACAGCGAATTCTTTTTGTGTACTTGTTTCCGTTTTTGACACTTTATACTACAATTGGGTTCTGGTAGGAATATTAGATGGTACTCTCTTTAGTATCGTCTACTTAAAAAACAATTAAAAAAGGAATTTGCACTGTGCATTAGCCTAGTTAGAAATATGTACAACAGTTCAGGATCTAGTCTTTCATC
>JAOEHX010044945.1:13046-48338 GCA_025448015.1 Bolborhynchus lineola | reverse complement strand
CCGCGCCCCTTCCCTAGTCACTCTACATTAAGAAAGGGAACAAATTGAGGAACAAAACTCCAGGAACAGCCTGTACACTATAGTCCTACAATCATATAGACTGATGGTCTGGTACTTGCAACAAGGCATTTTCCTAAACTAACCTATTCATCATCTTTACTCTTCCACAATTCAACATTAGAACTTCAGTCAATTTTCTGCTATCACATATTTCTAGCCACTGGTCACAGTGATCCCTGAATGAAGCACAACACACTAAGTAGTTAGTAAGACTGCTGACGTTAGCATCATAGTTTTGGCCATATTAACTCAAAAACCTGCCTTTTTTAAGCAGTGACAGAAAAGTGGTTCTATTTACAAAATGCACAGTAGTGAGAGTTTCCAATTGAGAGGATGGACTTTTTCTCCTCACTAGAACAAAGGAAAAATTTAAGTTGGAGGTGAAAAATATGTTACCAATAGTGCTAAAGTCCTTAGAATTTATATTAGATTTAAAATTGGTTTGGGTAAAACATTAGGATTTTATGTATCTATTGAATTCTTTCTGTATTTAGAAACAGTCCTCTAAGCATAGGAATGAAGTCGTATGACCTTTTGGATCTCTTCTGACCTAAATCTTTGACAATGTGTAAAATCCTTTTCACCATAAGGTAGTTTGGACACATTTAAACTGTTTAAGCATGAAGTCACCTCTTTGCACCAATTAGGATTTGGCCAAATATAGACATGCTTGGAGGATAGAGACTCAGCTTCTCAAATCAAGTATTGACTGCAGATAAAAACCTTTTTTCTAAATGGTGTGAATAAAAGCTAGGTATCATTGAGATACTTTTGAATGGGCACTTTCAAAATCCCTTCATTTATCACATCAGCCAAGAAGGGAAAAAAGAGGACCAAAAAAAAAATAAGAAAGAAAAGAAAAGAAAGAAAGATAAAAAGAAGAGTGAGAGAAATAAAAACAAACAAGCAAAACACAAAAAAAGAAACCTAACATAAAAAAACCAAACCAAAGCAAAAAAAATCCATAACATAACCCAAACAAAAAAAAAAAAAAACAAAATAAAACAACAAACCCCCAAAACCTAGAGCTCACCCAATCAATTTAACATTCTCCCCCAGGAACCAATGAACCAAGAGCCATATAAATCAAGAGTTTATGATAAAAGACTAATGATCCTTTTCCCAAAAAAATCAATAGCACTCCCAAACATGTTTTGACCAATAAAGTATTTGCAATGATAAGTAGTCCAAAATAATTCTCAGATCAACCAGATAGTTACAACTGCGGTTTTCTGTACTCCCGTTCATTTTTCCTTTCTTACATGTCCCTCCCGGTTTGCATCAGACCAATTAATATCTTTCCTTCACTAACAGCTCTCTAGATAATTCACAGAAGCATTTGTCTGCGTGGCCTAGCATTAAACAGAAACTATTAAACAGTCAACTCCTATGTCTTCTATAGAATTAATGTCATGTTAACTCCTACTATGCCTTACTCTTCTGTGATATGTAAATGTTTTAAAGAAATTCCAAGTCGTTTCTCTCATACCCTCAGCACAGTCTCCTGATTTTATCTGGGATGCAGTAAGCCTGCTTTAGTTACAGTATGGATACTCTTCTTTTAATTGCTAATTTTAACCTTACTTATCTAAGGAGAGATCACAAGGAAAATCCACTGCTACGTAAAGTTCTATAATACAGAATCTAAGTTGAAGTTTTATTGGATTTGATATATGCACAGCATTTTATGATTTCCTGTTAAAACATATGTAAAAGTGACCTGAGGAAAAGTTGGGGGGCTGGGAGGTGGCGAGAGGATCAAACTGCGTGACTGAGGCTTATAAGCATAATTTGGAGTACTTCTATACTTCATCTTACATTTTTACTAGGAAAACATGCTCTTATTCTTGGAGGCCTAATTACATGAGCACTCACACACCTATATAAGAAACAGTATTCTGGGTCCCATTGTATTCCATTATGATGTTTAACAGCCTTCAGTGAATTTATAGCAAAGCAGTCCAATGCATTTGGGAGCACTTTGATTATCAGCAGCACATGCTTCACCTTCCGTGGTCTCATTAATGACATAACTCCAGCCACCATGTAGAATTTCAGGGCTGAGTCAGTGCAGTCAGATTCCCTTTCACCTCTGTAGCTCCAGTTCTTCCTAAAATATAGACGTGACATCAGAAATATGCCTTTTAACATTGCTCTATCAGACAGAGTCTGAAAAGGGGGCCAGAAGTGTTGCATCTTCTGGAGTGGCCAGTGAACAGTAACCCACACAGATGTGCACTGCAACTACATCCACACTCAGAAACAAGATGCTTTGGCATCTCAGCAGGGAAAGTGTGGTACAATGCTTAATTTTATTCTGGTCTGACCAGATTTTAAAGAACCCTAAGGCATTAGTACTAACTCCGCAGGCAAAGGAGCTGGGCATCAAAGCACTTGTACAAATAACTATGTTTTAACCCTAATAGATCTTCTTTTCTCCATCTCAGTGCTCTATGCTTTTTACAGCTCCCTTCTGTAAGGTGCTGATGAATTCCTGCTTGCTCACAGGCAATCAAGTGAATAAATCTGTTGTGTGCACAAAAGTAGGCTTTCCTTTTCACGGGCTACACTGCTTTCCCAGAGCTTACTTCACTCAGCCTCCTAAAGCATTATTCACCTCACTTCCCAAGACATAGGCAGCAACTGTGTGGCCCGTGGTGACCATGCAGCAGGGCACAAGGCAGGCAGAAGTGAGGAGAGCAGAGATCCCAAGGAGAAAGATTCACTCCAAGTCATGTAGTCATGTTTGACTAATGCCATGGGTGTGATACAAGGTCATCAGATCATTTATGATCCTGATACTTTATGAGAAGAAAATCTGAGGTCCTTGTGCATGAGTAATCTTTATAAATAAAAGGAGTCAGGAGATAACTATCCAAACCATCAGCTGATCTGGAGGATACTGACCTCCAGCTGACAACTAACTTGGAGAACTTTCACATTAACTAATTCGTCATCAAAGTCTTCATTGCAACAGAATCAAAAATGAACATTGCTGTTTGACAGATAGTAAATCAGGACAGGAAAATAAAGCAACTAACATGACTGAGACTAATGAAGGCATCATCTTCAGAGCCCAGATGAGAATGAGTCCCTCTTTTTGGTTCATAGTTTATTCCAACCTTTAATGTACTTATTACGTACTCCCTGAAATCACTGAGCTGCAGGTAGTCAGACTGAAAGAAAGCAGTAGCAGCTACTGTGTTTTTAGTTCTACTGAGACAAGTTTCTGCCTCTCAAAGGCCAGACTTCAGTGCATGTACAGAGCAACAGGTACTGTTGCAGAGAACACAGAGAGCCAAAAGCAGCCATGGCACCTTTTACCATTCGTAATAAATGAGCAAAACCAGCCATGTAGAATTTATCTATTAGCACTGACAGTTGTGAAAGACCATGTAACAGCCTGTAATGCATATAAAATTATTAGCATCATATGTGTTTATATTTAGGTTAAACAATTATATTGTTTTTACAAGAGAAAACTTTCTGGAAACAATAGGGCAAATTGCTTTTTCTTCCTAAGAACAATGATGCAATGCTGCCAGTACCAACAATTTTTATTACAGAATCTGCTAACTGAAAACACAAAGCTCTTTAACAATATGCATCTTACAAAGCACTCCAGTGCATGCTGATGCTATTTTGCTTT
The DNA here is from genome assembly GCA_025448015.1 of Bolborhynchus lineola. Taxonomy (NCBI): domain Eukaryota; kingdom Metazoa; phylum Chordata; class Aves; order Psittaciformes; family Psittacidae; genus Bolborhynchus; species Bolborhynchus lineola. Next base: position 44,629 of record JAOEHX010044945.1, on the reverse strand, counting down.
GTTTGCTAGTCAAGATGGGTTAATTTGTATTTTGTATTTTGCTCATTATTGCACTTCTCATACATATGCTTCCTCCTTCTTTCCTTTCTCTTTCATGAGGACAAGTACAGAAAGGTCTAGTTCTTTTGAATTTTTCACTATCAGAACTAGTTGATGAAATCAGTCAGCTGAAGAGAGGAAGGCAAATCATTCTGGGATGTGCAAGGAGCCGGAAGGAAAAGAGAAGGAAACTGAGATGGAAAATACACTCTGGTCAGTAGACATAAGCAAGGCTTCCCAAAATTTGGAGACTATGCAGTCACAGTCACCACAGCAAATATATTCTGAACAGTGTCATTGACCATACTATTATTTTATTTTTTTTTTTAAATATACAAGTGTAGCACAGTGTGCTACAGGGCTGCATATTTGAGATATGTCTCAATAGGCAACAATATGATGAGCACAGTCAGTTCAGATAGGCTGAAACTAGAATTCTAAAACAAAGCAAGAGCAAGGAGCACTGCCATTTGCTATTTAGAGGAAGTTTAAAGCAAAGTCTTTGACTTTTCACCGTATCTGACAGGTTAGAGATTCACCAGATGTGGAGAAGATGCAGCATACTGAGAGCATAAATTGATTTTTTATTTAAGTTTAAACCAGATCTCATTGTCACTGAAATGTTAATCATTCGGCAGGAAAAAACACTGGATTTTACAAACATAAAAACTAAGCTCTTGTGCTTGGCACAGTAATGAAATATACAGCATTCCTTGTTGTCCTTACCTTTGAACTGCAGGTAACTGTACAGCAATGTTACAGGACAAAGATACATTTGTGAAATATTCATGAGCTGATGTCTTTGCAGCCCCATGGGACCTGTGAAGAGCTCTTTTTTCCCCCCACATCTCTCTCTCTGACTTTAAATAATGAGGAGCAGAAAAGGTATGAGACAACATGTCTGTGTGTCTCCTTTGAAATCTTTTCTTACATTACCTTGTTATCTGTGCTCAAGAGCAGCAGGTATTTCTGCAGTTCAGAGTGTATCCACAGCAAAAACACCCAGCAAAATAGAATGCCAGTAGACACAGTTTTCAGTTCCAGGTCCAGCCAGCAAAACACAAAACAGGTACATGGAAGGAATGGTGGCACAGCTGAGTGTTTGGGGGATGTGTTTGTGAAGGAGTGTGAAGGCACATTTTTTGCCAAAGCAGGTAGTTAGGAAAATAGGCATTTACTACACATTCTAGGAAGCTACCACTGGTCCCTCCCCTAGCCACAGGGATCTGGATCATTCTTTTCAATTTAGACGTCAGTAATAACTGCTGAGAAATACCAATCCAGATCCAAATTTGGAGTGTTTTCTATGGTGCTGTGCTGTGTATCAGGAAAGACCAATCTGAACCTGGTGTGAGGTATGAGCTGAGTGAGATTCCACTTGTTTCCATTCATCTGAGTCAGTCTTGAGTATGGGCAAGACTAAAGGGAGACAGATTTATCAAATGAATCCATCAATCAATGCAAGTATAGTCCTTTTTCAGAGGAGGCATCAAATATTTAATTTCAGTGCTCTAAGTTTTCTAACCTCCTAACCATATTTTTCTTTTTGTTATTCCTTCTGCATTTTAAGGATACTTATATAACAGGTACTTTCCCACACTGGCCTTAAAAGCCCTTATTCCTTTGCTTTCATTATTGCAACAGACTAATAGCCATTGCAACACAGGTGACGATAAATCAAATCAAGTTGAAATGTGGGCCTGACTCATCCTCAGACGATATATGATTTGTTTGCATTACATTATCTTGGAAACCCATAAGCAATGTGCACTAACTACATGTCCACACATGGCAAGAAGATAAACGCTCTTAGTCAGTAATATAAAATCTAAATAAAATTACAATCAGGTTTGGATATTAGGATAGCTTTGCAACACCCTTGGGGCATTACTCTTATCGTCAGAATTATTTGCATTAGAGTAGTGTCCAGAGATCCTGACTATGATCAGGTTCAAATTGTGCTAGGCTCTGCAAAATGTAGGAAGAGACAGAAGTTTTGAATGTTAAATAGATAATTACAGGCAAAGGGTGGGAGAAATAAAGGATTGTTATCATCGTCCTGTAGAGAACTGAGGTGTGGAGATTACATTCTTGTTATTTTCTAAGAGAGATGCAGAGCAGTGCTGGAGTCCAAATTCGCCCCACATCCAAGCAGTTTGCACACAAGCCTGTGTTTAGGCTCCCTCTGGCTTTGTGGAAGTGTGGATAGCAGTGGAAGAGGTAGCTTGAGTTTGTCTTTCCCCAGCTACATACCTACCAGCAGCATGGGCAGCTGGAAGCAAGTATGGCTTGGCTTACTCGTCTGAGACAACTGCCACATATGCTGTCATGCTGCCCTGTAACACCATCTTCAAGTGGTTATCAGAAAATTTTGCCAATAAGCTTTCCCATAAGAGCTTGTGATAATACAATGTAGAATGAGCAGGTGAGTTACAGGAATAGAAAACTCAGTGTCAGATACCTGAATGACTTCTCAGACAACAAGGTGGGGCTTTTGGTGGGTTGGTTGGTGTGTTTTTCTCTCTGGGGCAGACTGTTTGTCTCCCTTAAGGTCACCAGAAAACCAGAGTGGAGCTGAAAACCAGATACCTGACTCCAGTTCAGCATCCAAAGGTTCATCATTCATCACTAAAGTAAGAGGTTCTGGAATTACAGCAATAATTTGTTGGAAAAATGTAAGAAATGGTCTTTCAATCAGTAGTGGAAGGACTCTATTGAACTCAAAGGACGTTTCTTTTCAAGTAACATTTCAAGGTGTCCTCCGTATATACTTACAAAATTTTTATGATTACACAAACAACCATCACAATGTAGGGCTGATGAAAGAGGGGGTGGATGTTTATATGCTGCTGTTTCACCCCATATTGGCAAGGATAGGATAATTACAAAGTGATATGGAGAGATGCAAGAGGGAGGAGCAGACATGAGTACTTGATTGTGTCCTTAATTAAGCAATGCTGGCCACATCAAATTGTAGTGAAGTGTGTGTACATCTGTAGCATGCTTTTAGTCCCAGCAAATGCATTGGCTTCCTTCCTGTGAATGGACAGTGGTGGGAGAGATATTTTTAAAGGCAGAAATGTTGACTATCCAGGAGAGCTGGATAGTTACCTGTTTTTTGCCTTTGAAGTCTATATTATCAGTTAAGATTATGATCTTGCCAAGTGATCCACTTGTTCACAAAAGTAATTGTACTTAGTGAAATGAGATAACAGGCAGAAGAAAGACTGCAGACTTAGACCTTAAACAAAAAGTCTGGCACTCTGGGATAGAGTCATTTCCTTCTGTTGAAGTTCCTTGAATAAGAATGCAGTTTTCTTGGGGTTTTTTTAACCATGATAGGAACTCTAGTTACTATTTTTTAATACTGATGCTATTGTTTTCCTACAACTTCTGTTGCTCTGTAATTTTAGGGGCCCATGGCTAATCCCATGTGTAGCATATTTATTAGATGAAATATTTTACATCTCAGATTCTGCGTCTGACACTATAATTTTGTTTTTATTTCAATAAAATTCTCCTCCTCACCTTGTCAGAATCTTATGGTTTTATTTATCACAACAGAAATTTAGAAAGCTTCCCCCCAAAAGACAAAAATGAACTGTATGTATGTGCACCTTAATTCAATTTGTATCATAAAATCCAGACCAAATAAAGTAACTTTATAATATTAGATAGAGCAAAAATTGCACTGGGATTATTTTGTTTGTTGTTTATTTTTAATATATGGGCATCTAGTCTCAGTAAATCTGTAGCTCATTGGCTTCATTACCTGTATACTTGTGAACACGAAATGAAATTGTATCAAATGCTCATGTGATTTCATATTTTCTTTGGGAATACACTATCTGTGTGCTTTAATCAAGTGATAATACATAGAAACCCTTCCAAGTTTCAGCTGACAAAAGCACAATATTAGTTGTTTGATGAGAACTCCTCTACGGATACAAATTCCACATGGATTTTCCCAGGCTTTGTAAATTTATTAAAAAATAATATATTCTATACACAATTAGACCATGAATGTTAAAAGAGTTAGTGAAGTAGTTTACTGGGAATGTGAAACCATCTAGAAAATAAGACATTTTCAATATTTTAGCTACCATATAATAATTTGTAAGACACACAAGGCATCTGAAAACTTTGGTATAAAGACCTAGAAATGGTTCCCTTTGGAAATGTACTTCTTGCAGACCAACCTCTGAAAAAAAGACCTCTTTATCTACTTTATCGTATCTATGTAGACTTTTTGCTAAGTTGATAGTCAGAGGCTGTTGTTGAGTACAGAGGCTGGAAAATACTTATCTTCTTTCATATTCATTTTCCACACCTTGTCAACATCTGTATATCTCACCAGTGAAGCTGATTTTCATGCAATGCAAAAAAAAGTTACAACTTCTTGGTCAGGGATGGGAATTTTTGCTTTGAAATCGTTAGGCAGCTGAGACTACATACATTACTGAGGTGACAGGTATAGTATGCAATGATGAACCTTCTGTCAGTCAGAGAGAGGTCACATTGGTATCAATTGCCAACATATCTCTTTCTCAGTTCAAAAAAAAAAAAAAAGGAAAATTTAAAAAAGTCTTTTGTTTGCTAATGTCAAGTGGCTGAAGATTTAGGGCTCAGAGCTCAGAAGGTCTCATTTAACTGTGCTGGCTGTACTCTCAACACCAACACAAATTGCTGCCTGAACTGAGCCCCTCAGAAGCTATTCCAGAAGCAATGATGACAGCCACATTAATATGTACTGCTCTGGAAACAAACAGCTCCAGCCCAGTATCAGGGAACCTAAAATAAAACCATGTCTGTCTCTTCTTTCATAGCTAATTTTTCCATAACTAACATCATTTTGCAAAACCTGTAAAAAAGGACTAATATAAAAATGATCACCTTAACAGACTGAAAGTTTTGATGACAGGCTGAGCCTCACACGCAAGAGTGAGTCGCAGCATGAATAAAAAAAAGTGAATAACTGTAATTTGCTAAAGATTCAACTATAACCCTATAACTTTAGCACTATCAAGAATGGATAGAACACCATATCCATGACCAGTACTCAGATCTCATTATACTGTCTTTGTCTACTGGGTTAAAGAAATGCCAAAATAAATCTGATAACAACAGAATATTGAAAAGATTAAGGAATCATGCTATCTGTAGTTAGCTCAAAGTATTTTGTACAGTTGTTCTAATAGCTTGTTTCAAGGACTCTGGAGGCTAATGTGGTCACTGATCATCATGGCCTTTCTATGATACCCCAGAGGAATCTTGCTATGTTCCTGTGTTTTCCCAACCAACTGAGATGCTTGAATGTCCTACATATTTGCCTTGCACAGAAAAATGCTGACTTTTCTAAAAAGGATGGTTTGGTTGACATATTTTTTTGTGTCAAAATGAAGTACTTCTCCCCCTCAAAAAAAAAAAAAAAAAATTAAGTCATACCTAGCATAAAGCACTGTTAATGCACATGAAATAAATTGATTTTGCCAAGGCTAAATTTGTCTAGCAGAGCCTAGGCTTGAGATCATTCAAGTGCTCTCTTGAGTTATCTCATTGTATCAGTGTTTGCAGGAGAGGACCTTGAATTTGTTTCTGCCACACAAAGTTGACATATAAGAAGACAGGACTTAATTGAAACATCTTTGAGGAGTCTTCAATAAGTCCTATATTTCTTTATCAGAACAAACTTTTCATAAAGGAAGAAGTGTATAAGGATCCTTTAGGAGAGATCCTGGAATGAAATGCAATTATAGTCTGTAATAAATGTAACTAGTCTATTGTAAATATTTTCCATTTTTTTATAGGAAGCTTTTTGAGGGGGAAGGCTTTGCACGTTAAAAATACTTTTTATTTTACATTTCATATCAGATTTTGGAAATCTATTCATACAGTGGATTTGATACACACAAGCCATAAGCTTATGCAAAGTCTTTCGCAGCAGGAGACCCTGACCTTATAGAGGTTCAACTTTTCCAGAGTGCTAACACCAAGCAAATTAATACTCTTGCTTAAATATACTCTTGCTTAAATACAGTGGGGCATAGAAATTTAAACTATGAAGATCTGTCTAAGGTTGTTAGCCTTTTCTGCATGTCCCCATCTCTCCTTCAACTGCAGCTGACTTAATGTCACAGTATTTTAGCGTAATAGGGTTTGAACCCAAAGCTTCCATATACGAGAGACTGATGCTCAGCTTCTTCCCACCAAAACTGAGATATTGAACTGATTAGAATCTACATTAATGTTTGCAACACCGTTTAAAAACAGGGCTGTTCATGCCTTTGTACACATAGACCCATTTTTCTCAAAAAGGGAGGATTTTTGGAATTCTAAGTGTCTGAGTCTGACTTTGTTGGGTCTGGTGGCACTGACTTTAAAAACCATCATTCTTTTACTTCTGCAAGATTTGGTCTTTTTTGCCCTTTAATGATTTATCAGGAATATCATTTTACAGAGGAGGTATCATTTTCCACTCTCATTCAGGAACACCAGTATTAATGCATGACAAGAACACTTGTCCATTCTTGTCCCAAGAACCATGTTGGCATAAATGTTGTCTGCTAGCTTCCTGCAGAGGGTAGTCATAGTAGCCAAAGTTGGCTTAGGGCTTCACTGCCAGGGATTCAGCAGCAGAATGTGAGAAATTCATCCCGATATGTTGGATAAAGCAACATAAAATAGGTTGTCCAGGTCCCCATTTCAGTGGTCCTTTCATATGTCTTATAGTTTTTCTCTGCTATGGGAAGGTGACTTTATCACCTTCATCATAGACAAGGATAAAGGACAAGGGTGATAGACGAGGGTGTGCACAATAGTGTAACTGTCAATACCAGTTACAGTGATGTACATCAAGAATAACTCCAGTGAAGTCAAAGGGGTAAAGAGAAACAGAACTGAGGAGAACAAGACTTGTGGTTTGGTCTTGATAGGCAGGACTGCAGAACTTAATCATGTTTTCAGATAGTGAATTCATCTGTCACATAACAATAAAAAATACATTTAGAAAAAATGAAATATTACATTTCCTTTGTTAATTTTTGAGGAAATGTAACTAAAGAAGCAAAACCTTTAAGCTTTTTTTTAAGCTTAGTGTCCAGTCCAATCTTGCAGATTGAGACATGATTACATATGAATCCATCATATCCTTAGAATTTAGCTTTATTAAACTTTCTCCCTTATCGCTGCACCTATTAAATTATTGCTCCTCTTCTCCTCCCGAGTTCCCTCAAAGATACTGTTCATTAAAATGTAGAGAATAAAATCTCTATATGTGCATTTTTCCGTATTAGCTGTGCTCGGTGCCTCATCATTTGCCAAATCATATTTCTTGAACAAGGAGGGCAAAACCAATGTGAAATGAATCTTTTTTGTTTGGCCAGATAAACAAAAGCCACAATGAGAGAAAGGCACAGAGAGAGCAAGACAGGGAGAAAGAAAATAAAGAAGGAAAACAGCAACACCATCCCAATGGTGATGGATAACTGAAGTGGAAGTGTCAAGATGGTATTATGTAAATTACCAAAGCAGCTGAGCAGTGCACTGATGATCACAGAGGATGTGAACAATGTTGTGGTCCCCAGGTGCCACCATGCCTTGTTATTTTTTCTTCCCTCCAACCACCCTTGGGGTAGATTCTTCCTGACCTGAGCCCTTGAAAAAATCATCCAAGAAATATGTTCCTAAAAAAAAGAGGTTAGAGGACATCTACAACAGTTCTATAAAGCAGTAACTGCACCCTGTGTGTTGTCAGTTTAACATTCTAAAAAGTCCTTTTTACCTACACATCTGAAGGATTTGACTTATCAAACAACTTGATTGCAAAGAGGGATCAAATTCAATGCATTTTTAAACAGAAAAGGGAAAATTAATGGTGAGGGTGGAATTCAGCATCCATTAAACTAAATTTTAAAGTTACTCTTTTAGTAGCAAGAAACTTTTCTTTCTCATTAGACATTCTGTGTATCTGTGTTTGAATTTTTGAGTTAGTGTTTGTGTCTATGGTCACTGGTATCTATGCATTTTGTTTCTCCTTTTCGGTAGGGTTGATTTATATAAATGTTGAGGAAGATTGCAAAGCGATAATTTACTAATTAGCTCTCACTGGAAATTAGTTCTTGTTTGAGCTGAATGTGGGCCCAAAATTCAAAATCCCACAGTCCACTGATATACTCATAAATTTTCAAGCCAAACATCCAGACCCTCTGCAGGCTTCTCAGGATTGTATCTTATTAAAAAACAAACCTCCATTGGCTTAGCTTACGCAAAACAACTCTTCAACATATCAAGGATTTCACCGAAATTCTTCCTGGCAAACAATGTTAGAAATTAAATAAAACCTGCGAAATGTAGAGAAATATTTTCAAAATTTTCTTAGAGGGGGTTAACTCTATTATTTTGACCAGATTCCTAGTTCTCTTTTCACAAATTAGTAGAATTATGTAATTTTATTAGCAATGTGCATTGAATATCTTTCCACCTGGTCTAGGTTGATCTATAATGATTACATAAATTTCAATAGTCAAAGTTTCACAAAATTCAGGAAAACCTAAACTTGCTTCTCCTGTAGGTCCTACAGTATAATGCAGCAGAATGGGATTCATTGATTTGCAAGTCAGTCTGGATGACAGAAGTTGCTCCCTCACTCTTTGAAAATTAGCAGTCATGCAGCCCTGATAGTTCTTTGTTTTGGCACGGCATCCATAAAACTAGGCCAAATTTTCAGAGATCACTGGAATCTGCAATATCAATAATAGTAAGACTAATTAGCATTTATTCCTTCAACAGGAGTTTCTTAGAGTGGGTAATGTAGTGTCTGCACACTTTCCAGCAATGCTATGGGCAGCCTCATGGGACTAGCAGGGGAACTTGATTACTGACACTTGTACAGGTTTAAGTTTGAAATTGCATTTAATTTGTACACCATTATATGATTGAGAACATAAACCTTTAAGGCAAATACAGCGGGAAACAGACACTCTGCTATATATATATTTGAATATAAGAACTAATTTAATGGGATTCATATCTCTGGAGACTATCTCAGGCCTTTTTATGGTAGATTGCATTTGCTCTGTTTATGTGTGTAAGGGGGGGAGCACTTAGTTATTGGGGGTTCATGTAAGCTGATGTGAAGTCCAGAAACATTAACTTCAAGAGTGGCAATTCCTTTTCATGGGATGGGGCAGCATGAGGAAATGTAGAGTTCCTCTGGTTCAGTACTGCTTACAATTCTGTCTCAGACGGAATTTATCAGGAAGGACTACATGATTTTGGGATCTTTTCTTGACTAGCTTTGCTGCCATCTCTGTAGTTGGTTCTAAACATGTTGCTTGAAATTCATGACAAGATAAATAAACAAACTTGGGTGAAAAAGCAAGCTAAACTGGCCATGTAAAGCAACTTTATCATGCCAGCCTTATCTATGGTTTTGTTGCTAATATACAGTGATTTTGTATCCGAAGACATCTTAAAAGTACCAGGATGTATTTTTAATGGAAAAAATTGCTTGTAAAGCTTCTATCTATTATGATTTGGTCACATTGTCTAGTCTGCTGTCTGTCTAGGCTCCTTCTACTTTTCTGAACTCAATGAGGAATTGTAATATAACCTATGACATAAGAATGCTTCTTTCTTGGTTTTCTACTATATCTAATTCAGGCTTTTCTTCATATGACTTTAAAAATAGCTCCTATAGAAAGAATATGGAAACTGAGTTCTCCGTGTGACTTTCTCAGTGCTCTATTGTGTAAGATCTCAAAAAAAAAAAAAAACCTTAAGAGCACAAGTCCTGCTAATTCTTAATTTGGACATTCAATGGGACTTGAGTATCCACTTCACTTAATTGCTTTTGAGCAGTCAACACAGCTCTGAGAAGTGGCAGACATTTGTGACCAGATTTACTCCTACATCCTGGGTCCAATTTGTCAAGAGCAAAAGAATCACTTACAAACTGCTATTGACCCTCAATTGTTCAGCATTTTTGCAGAACCTTGACTACCTATTGCCAGAGTGTTTGGCTTTTCTTCACAGAAATAAATAGATACAGATTTTTTTATAGATCAATGTCCTATTTCCTTCATTTTAAAGCATTTATTTTAAAGTGAGGTTTTACCAACAAAAAAGAAAAAATGGAGCTTCTGGCAGTGTAACAGTAATAACTTTCATTCGTATTGTATCTTTCATCTCAAGTGATCCCAAAGCACTTTACTAACTTAACAAGCTGAAACACACTATATTAAATGCTACACATAGGGATCAATTCATTCACCACTAAAACAACCACTTATGTGGTGAAATGAGCCAACTGTTTAAGGGCTCAGTTCTGCAAGGTGTTGAGCTCTATTAGCCTGATACAATGCCTGAAGACAAAATAAAGACTCCTAAAGATTTCATTGGGCATTGGATTAGAATTTATTACAATCTTCCATCAAAGTATTTAGGATCATGCTTAAGTTAAGCACTTGAGCAGTTCTTGACATTAATAGAGCTGGAAGTTGCTTAAAGTTGAGCTTGCAAGTTTTTGAAATAGGACCAGGTGTCTTAATTCTGTGCAGTATAGATCACAGTAAGAGCACTGACACAGCTTAGAGAAGCAGAAAACAAGAACTGAAAAACACCCAACTCATCAAATACACTGCCGAAATTAGGTAGCGCAATTTAAAAACCTTTACCAAACACATGATCAAGCCAACATGAAAGAATAATTGTTAGTCCACTCCTTGAAACATTAATGCATTCATTACATGCCAGTAAATTTATGCTGTTACCTCTGCTTTATTAGCAGTACCTTATTATTTGGAGACTGCAAAATTATGAATCTTTTTGTGTTTTCAAATCATAGATTCCTCTTAATATAATCCAGTAATGCATTACTTTTCTTCCTACACTTGTAATTTGACAAAAAAGCACCTCCTATATTCATTTATTAATTAAAAAAAGGTAGGAAAAGATGAGCCTATGAATTGAAACAAACAATTGGAAAGAACTATAGCAAAGCAACTGGAGAAAAAAAAAATGTGGCTGCTCAGTTCAGTATTAGGCAACTCCAGGGATTTTACTTCTCAGTCCCAAAGACAGTAAGGTTTTGTGATACTAGAAAAGATAGTAAGTCCAGGTCAGAGCTGGGACAGTAATAACCCTTCTTCATAACCTGACTGCACCCTTCCATGTTAACATACTGTGAACTGAGCACAAGTGACAAAACCAATCCATCACTGCACCGCCAACACAAAGAAGAATAGAGAGGTTAACAGAAATTGATGACATCCCCGCTCGAATTTTACACTGATTCGGCCAGCTTTACGATTGAAACAGACAAAGATTTATAGTCCAAGCGAGGACGCTGGCTCTCCTTGATTGCCTTGATTTTTTTTTTTACGCGCTTCTGCATATTTATTTTCAAGCTCATCACAGGCTTGTATCATTAGAATGCTGATTTGATTTTACATTCCAAGAGGAGTAGACATTATGCAGCCATTTGCATGATGTGAGAGAAATCACCATAACAGTTTGTGATATCGGCAACCAAAATGATCTCTAATGTTCACCTGCATAAGCAGGATTGTGTAATTTTTATTTTTTTTTTTAAATTCAGATTTTTTACTTTTGCTTCTCTATCTGTGAAAAAAAAAAATAAAATAAAAAGAGGGAATTATTCCATATCCTGTGGATGAGAAATTGTGTTTTGTCATGCCTCCGAGGGCTACAGAGGTATTGAGCTTTTATGAATTTGTTTGATATCAGGGCTGAGTGTTACGAGTTCCAACACAAATTTTTTTTCCCCATGACATTATTACTGAAAGCTTTTATCAGTTCATTGTGACCAAAAATTGATTATTATCCTTGACATTTGATGGATAGCTTTCATAAAAGTATATTTTTTATTTTTTTATGTGTGTGCATAAGTCTGTAAAGTTTTCTTAGGAAGGCTCTATTTTCTGGAAAGGAAAAAAAAAATCAAGGAGCAACCACTTACTCTATGGAGTATTCTTGTATCGCCATTATCTTTGAAAAAGTTAAAAGTGAAGCAACAATCCTACTTCCTTACAGCTTTGTCTGCTTGAACACTAGGAAAATGTACATTCATATAGCTTAGAGATAAATTTGGATTAGTAATGTAACTGCTCTCTATATACCTGAAAAGGGGATTTTGAAGTGCTTGAGACAGAGGTATTGATAGCCACTCTATAGATAAGGTTAATTCAGGCGTTTGTCTTTGCCAGATTTTAGTATCTCTTCGGAGTTGTTATACTTTAAACAAACATTCAGCAAGTGCCTGACAGAAGAACTAAGCTGCCTTTAAATAGTTTAACACTTGTTTATTGCGTTCTAGCAGCAAGAAGCAATAGGACTCGACTCATTCTGAACAATGCCAGGAGCTGAAGTTAATGGTGATTCAATTACAGTCCCTCACAAATGGGAATATTCACCTCTGTGTGTACATTAGTGTTGATGGGAGCTCTGTGCTTGTCTTAGGAGGAGAATATACTTCAAAAGAATGTGGCAGAACTGTTTTCTTCTGGGGGAGCAGGAAATGGCTGCTCTCCCTGGTTGCCATTCTCAATGACTGATTCGTAAGAGTCTTCCCAAAGACCCTCTCTGAAGGAAAAGGTGTGAAGATAGATGGTGAATTTTAGAGAAATTTGTGAAGACAGAAAGCGAGCCCGAGGCCAGACCAGCCATTCGCTAAAGTGTCTTTAGAGAAAATAAGATTAGTTATTGTAACAGATTTGAACCTTTTGAAGCAAATGCTGTTAAGTGTCAGATCAATTGAGAAAAAAAAAAAGGTAAAAGAGTTTTCTGAACTCTGTGCCAGTTTCAGACATTTGGTAGCTGTTGAGATCAGGGAAGTCAGCAGTTAACAGTAAAAAAGAAAATTTAGCATTGCTATTACCATTGCATAGATGCCAAAACGGATTCTTGGTGATGGACTGGATGGTGGAGGGGCAGTTGCAACATAAGCGTGAAAGAGAGTAAAGAGGATGTTACCTACAAGCCTCGGTCCACCATACAAACTGTGGAATGTGCCCTGTACTAAGAGAAGTGATTAAATGGCTGCAGTTTTCTTAATTCCCTCCCCCAGACTTTCCACCTCTCTCCACTCTCAACAAGTCTGTCCTGGGGGCAGGTTCTGGGGCAAGTTCACCAAATAGGGACAGTATAAATGTCAGCAATGCTGTAGGAAAGGAAGAATTCCCCACTGTATACTTTGCAGCTGTTCTTAGAATGAAGGCTGATGTTCACAACAATGAAACAGGTTTTGTTACAGTAGTACTGAGAGGAAGGGGGCTAAACAGTTTTTAAGAAAAATATAAGTAAACTTTAAATATGGTGAAGTACTTCATTCATGCTAATTTGTGAAAATGTTCAAAGGAATTTCAGATGGATGGATAAATCTTGAAAGAATGAAAAAAATCAGGTCTATGGAAGAAAATGGCAGTTGTGCCACCATTTAAGGGCAAATGCTTCAGTAGACTCAGCTGGTTAAATGGATATGGAGCAGCTAAGTAAAGGTGATGGAAAATGAAATCAATGAAGAATTAAAATAATGGCAATATACATGCTGTCAATCAACACAGCTTGATGAAAAACATTGTCAAATAAACTTGCTCTTTTTGATTGAGTTTATGATTTCATTGGCAAAGATTTCTGTAAGGCATTTGATTTCATTTTGATTTAAAAATACTACAGATAGTGAATTCATCAAAACCTTTCTAACTGGTAGTTTTTACAAAGGAATTCTAACAAAAAAAATAATACATCTGTTTTTTTCCCATTGAATTTCTCGCCTGATTCAAGTCACAACCTGATCAGTGATGTGTAAAATTATTTACATATACAAAACCAACTATATAATAAAAAATAAGAAAGATACATCTGATGAACAGCCTAAATATTATAATGAACTAAACTTGCTTGAGGATTTTTTTTTTATTATTATTATTTCATTTATTTTAACTCTTCTAACAGCAGTTATTACATATCTAGGAATCAAGACTGTATAATTTCTTTCTGAAAGAGAAACTAATTTTGGAAGAGATCAGAAAGTTGGAAATTTCAGGGGATTTATATGATGCTGCAAAACATATGATCAGGAAGCTGAGAACACCTATCAATCCTCAGATCTGTGGTGACAAAGAGTAAGGAGCTGATGATTAACCAGTGGTATAATTTCTTCAAGGACTTTGTGGCTTTTCCAGTTCTCAGTATTTAACTCAAAATGAAAAGCTTAGAAAAGATATGTTCCTTCTTACCAGCAGGCCTGATGCAAGAAACAGATAGGGTCATAACTGTGCTCTTCACTGCTGAGCTTAAATTATCTCTGAATTGCCAGCTTCACCAAAAGAAAATTAAAAATACGTAACTGCCTATGTATTTCATAAACAAAAAGCATTGCATAAATTCAGATGCCCAAACTGGGCACAGAAGGCTCACAAAAGACACTGTTAAGAGTACCTAAATGCCAGGTTTAGGGCCAAATGCAAATGTATTGCAAATGCAATGTGGTCTGAGTATTCTTGTATGAAATGTTCTCACTTATCATTTGCATTTTAAAAACTTTTTTGCTTGTTTTCTTCTTTCTCCTGGTAGGGTATTTTATTTGCAGCTTCCAAAAAGGCAAAAGGATATCACTTTTCCAGCATTAAAATACATTTTATGCTATGAAAACAGAGTGGTACTGTTATTGGACATGAAGCCTTGGCTCCGTTAGGCTATGCTACATGTAACTTTCTCCAGTGACCGGACTATATTTACCTGGTGGGTTAACCTATGCAAAAGCCAGGCTGCCAGCCAGCGACACACTCTCTCTGCTTAGCTGGACAGGGGATAGAAAAGAGGATAAAAAACATCATGGACTGAGATTAAGGGAGTGAGACTTCTAATCAGCTACTGTCACTGGCAAAAGACTCAACTTGAGGAAAAGTAATTTATTTTTTCTGCCTATTGAAATAAATTTAGATAATGAGAAACAAAAGACAAACATCAAAACAACACCTTTCTTTTTGCAATCTGCCCACAGAGACCATCCCTGTAGTGTTCATACTACCAAAACCTCTCCAGATGCACCCAATATAATACAAAAAAATACTAGTCTAACAAGTTTGAAATAGTAAGAGGAAAATTTTTAAGTTGCATGATGCTGTAGCTTTTTTATTTTCTGTTAATTCTTAAGACACCTGGCTAATTTTCTGAAGAACACTCTTTTAAGCAAACTCAATGGATATGATTCTTTTTTAATATTAACATTGAAACTCTTATCAAAAAAAGAAGAAAGCTTGATGTCAGTTTTATAAAACCAAAATTTGGCTGGATTCTTCATTTCATTTATTTTAATCCTCTCACAATACAATGGGAGATAATGGTTTTATATCATTTCTATTACAATTATCCATTTGCAGTGAAACTGATAAAACAAACAAACCCTTGGTTTGGTTCTAGATACAATTCTATTTAGACTACTAAATCACTGCTGTATATTCAAGTGGATATTGTAGACTATAGTATTAGATTCCTGGATAGATCTTCCTGTCAGCAATCCATTAGATATGATGTATCTAGTAAGACACTAAGGTACCATCTATATTAGAAATGTGTGGAGTCTGGAATATCCATGGTATAAAGTCTTTCCAGAATTTTAAAATTTGTCTGCCGGCAGGAGTGTTTTCACAGAAAAGAAATTATGGTAGAGCAAAGAGGGGACCTTTGAGTCACTTAGATATCTTGCTTCAGAAAATTAGAAAGATTTGTTTTGATTTCAATGTTTGAGGCTTTGTTAAATTAGAGCACTCTTCATTCTGTTATGATTATAATTTGACAAATTATTTCTAATTGAAAAGCCAGTTTCCATGAAAAACTGAAATGTCTAATATAATACAAAAAAAAGCAATTTTAAAACTGTCAGAAATTTTCCTTGCAATAACAAGCAAAGTCCTAGAAATATCAATCCCATTTCACAGAGCATTCCTGTTTCGATAGCGATACTTTCCAGTGAACCGTAAATCTTTCTCTAAATGACTCTAACCATACTCTCACAAATTTCTGTATTCTTCATTATCAGCTGCCAATTTGGTTCATTTTGTGATCAAGGTACTAAGCTTAACAAGTAGGTTTTAGAATTAGGCATAAACATAGAAGCAAACAGAATAAGTATTTCCCAATTAAAGTGTTTTTGGTTTTGGTATTGTTGGTTTGGGTTTTTTTTCAGTTGGAAGACAGTAAGACTAGGATTTCAGGATAAATTAGCCAGCATGTGGAATTTAAGGAAGTCATTCATTGACAAAATGACAGTACTTTACACTTAGTTTGATTTCTGTGTGCATCAAAAGCAGGCACAGGTAGGAAGATACCAACAGCCTGAAATATTTGTACTTTCCGTGAGAGGAATAATGAATTTATTCTCACAAATAATAGTAAATCAAGTTTAAACTATGAAGTAGGAGGATATTCTCAAAAAAAGAATAATAAAATACAAATAAATTCTTCTCCATTGTTCTGAGTGAATTATACACATTACTCTAAACAGATTTTGTTGAGGTGATTTAGCCATAATCCACTTGTTTTGTGCTTGCATGCCTAAATTTTATGTATCATATGTGCAAAGATGGATAAAAGACTATTTCTGTGATATAAATATGCATATGCAAAGCCAAGTACTGTAAGATTGAATCATCTCTATATATTCTGTAACAGGAAAATAAAAAGATGACAGGGAGCATCAAATTAACTTATTTTACTAGCTTCTTCCTCAAACACATTTTTAAAAGTGCAAAACAATGTAATTTGTTGTGGCAGGCTACTCCCTGTGTTGCTATTAAACTATCCAGGTGATGCTCTCTTGGGAATCGACTCTGAACAGAGGCCTAATACAAGACTGGATCACAACATCTGCACCAGAGAGAATTTGTCATCTTCTGTCTTCAAGCCCATTGGCTGTTGCTTAGCAACTGGCCAATCTCACGGGGCATTTGCCATGACAAATTAGTAGCGTTGTTACTATGACAACCAGCTTTGTTACTTAATTAAGTTGATTTGAATCAGAATTGGCTTTCAGGGAAACAAGTGTGTTGTATGAAGTAGTAAACACGATCTTGCAGCTAGCCATTCATGCTTTGATGTAGTAATCCCTAATATCAACAATATCAGGATGAAATCCACAATCAAGACCTGAAATCACTGTGGACAGATTTACTCAAAATTTTCATTTCCTTTTCCAGATTTTTAGAGCACTCTGGATATATTTAGACATCTCCCAGAAAAAAAAAAAAAAAAAAAGAACCCAAACCTGAGGCTGCCCTAGTTTCCTGATTAACGCTTTAACAGTGTGAAGAGGGAATGTACTGCTCTTTTAGCAAACGAATGTGGAGCCATGTTGTACAGCTTCAGATACAAAAAGGAAGAAAGATCAGACTATATAGGGTAAAGAGCTAGGAATGGATTTTCTTTACATTCTTTCTATTTCTACTCCTGTGGCATTTTGACTGTTACCTTGGGAGTCTCAGTGTTTGCCATAATATATGGCTCTGCCTGGCTCAGGGAAGTGAGGGAAATCCCTTCTTTTGATATGTCAAGCCCAAGAATCACAAAATTAAAATAAGGCAAGCTAGAAATTCTGATTTCACACTACTGGCAAATTTCTTTTAACAGAAACACCTACACACATTTAATTAGGTTTACTACCCTTCTTATCCTCTCTGCAGACTGACAGAGGCTCAAGATTAACATATTTATATCTTACATACATTTAATGAATGAAACCTACACTTGCGTGAGTACAGCTGTTTCAGACTTCAGATATGCAATCTCAGTTTTTCAGTTTATCTCTATTTTTTCACCAGTAATGTATGGGTGGCTGCTCTTGATGCCCTGATCTTCTTGCAAATTTAACTGCACAACTCATGTTGCATTTTTCTTGTAAAATATTAAATGAATTGCTCAGAATGAGCAATTAAATGAATTGCTCAGAATGATTTGAGATTTCTCATTATGTTTGACTGATTTAAAGCTTGAATATGCTGTTTTGCATGGATGTTCCAAAGTTTACACCTATGTAAACAATAAATGGGAAACATCAACCAAGTGGTGATTCACATGGGAAACTGCAGAATGTTGGCAAATTCTAAATTGCAAGGTGCTGTGTGGCCTTGCTACATTGCTTGCGTGCTGACTGTAATTCACTCCACTATCATTAGAATATGCAGGCAGACAACTGAATCTCTCTGAAGTATATTTTTATTTCTTTAGACTTTATTAGCAGAGCCTTACTTTTTAAATTCACTTGTTTTGAAAGTTTGACTTTGTTCAGAAGCTTCTGGAAAAATTAACCATTTGAAAGAAAGAAGAAAAAAATATGTAGGTACCACTAGCAAAATCAGCTAAAACTGTCTTTCACACCTCTGAACGAATTCATGCAAAGCATTTTTTTCCTTAAATTGTTTTCATCAAACTTAGTAATTGTGAAAGCCGATTTACAGCAATGCACATAAAAGTTCCAAATACTTTAACGTCTTCTCCCAGTAAATATTATTGCATTATAAGTACTACCCCGATACAGTTATTTCACCTTCAAAAATCCTGTTGAAATGCCAGGTTGTCCTTCTCATTGTTAGAGCAGAATTAATAATAGG
This sequence comes from Bolborhynchus lineola, assembly GCA_025448015.1. NCBI lineage: Eukaryota > Metazoa > Chordata > Aves > Psittaciformes > Psittacidae > Bolborhynchus > Bolborhynchus lineola. Next base: position 25,964 of record JAOEHX010044945.1, on the reverse strand, counting down.
AACTGACATCTTTACTATACAGAACGAGAAACTGTAGAGGAAAAATTAAGTAACTGCCAAAAGTTCAGAACTCAGAATCACTGTTCATATATCTGCCACACACATCAATATTATGCTTCAAGTTCGACCAGCTAAAACTACCATGAAAGAAAACATTTCTAAAAGCTGATTTTCAAGTTTCTTTTAATTAAAAACACCTTTATATTGTCTAGGGGGTATAACTGAAAGAAAAACTATTAGAAGAAAAAGAAATTCTGATGAGAGTTTGTCTTTTGGTGTATTACTCTTGTATTTTTCTAAGTCGGACCATTGAAACAATACATCATTAGAAATAAGTTGTTTTCTGAAAAATAGCTATCAATGTTAATAATAGAAAAGTCTAAGGAATTTAAGTGGAAAGGAAGTGTGGAGTAAAAGTATATTCAAGGGATACATGCAAGTCTAAAACAGGGTGGTATTTCAGAGTATCCACATGTTGGAAGAAGCTGAAAAACCATGCATAAAAAGTCAGGAACAGAACAGTTTGAGAAAAAAAGAAAAAAAGGTATTAACTTTTTTAATGCATCAGTGAAGTAAGCCAAGGAGCAATAACTCCTCTCTTGCATGGCTTACTGCTTACTTCAGTCACCAACAGAAATCAGCATCATCCAATCAAAGTGTATTTTTGAGAAAGGGTAACCATTTCTCTCCAAGTGAGAGGAATAGATATGTCAGCAATTTAAAAACATTTAAAAGGAAAAGGTAGCAATATGGTAAAAATTTGGATTCCTTCCTAAGAGTATTTGGCCTTCAGAGATCATGAACTAGACCAAATGTTAGGGGATTAGCAAAGTCACAAATTTAGTAGTTGAGGAACCTGTACACATATCACTTCACCACAGCATGGGGATTCTGGGTTCAGATATAGAGTGCAGAATTACATTGGGTTTAAACACCCAGTTTCATTACTGTCATCTTCTCCTACAACACAAACACAGCAGTATTTGTAACATGTCGCTGGTGAATTCAATGATGGTGTGGTTCCAGAAGCAGGCTTTCTGGTTGGCAATCAGCTGCTCAATGGCTAAAATGTGGCTAAAAGAGTCCTTCACTACCGTGGCCACTTCAAGGTGTGAGGGGTTAGGTCAGTCCAAGGGTGGCTGAGACAGAAAAATTGTCTGACACCCAGCACGGTTAGTTAAGCTACTTGCCCTGGGGCAAAGTGGGCAGATGCTTGCTAGACATTATCTGTTCTTATTTTAGTAGATATGTTAAACAGCAAAAAAGCTTTAACTTAATTAATGAATGCTTCAAGACCCTTCTATAATGATTAACTTCATATTCCAAGCAAGAAACTTTTCTCTTTTGGACATGCTTTAATATTCTTCTGTAACTGACTATCCTGATTCACTGTAGGAAAAGATGGGTTACCGTTATTTTCCCTACCCAAACTTTAAGATTAAAGGTAAAACTGAGCAATTGAAAACATGTCCCTTCTCTCCTCCATGAACAGTGACAGATCTGAACTACACAAATATAAACAGATGGATCAGGATTAATTCTGATTTTTCTCAAGGCCTGGTAGCTCTATTATAATTACAGGAAATTAGCACTATGAAGCATTAAGGCTTTTATCATGAACACAAACTGCTATTGTACTAGGCACTGTGCAAACACAGTGTAAAACGCAGAAAGTTACAAATCTGAGATAAAAATAATGGTCATATATTAAGGGGGAAACAAGAAAACAATGAGTCATTAGTAGTCAATGCGCTATCTTTCAGTCATTGCACGTTATAGAATCAATGTTTGAAAAGCAGTGGACCTAAAAGCTGATAAATGTCATTAAAGGAAAGTGAAAGATAATAAATAGGTAGGAATAACTTTGCAAGTAAGATTATCTGGTTTGTTATGGGCTATAAAATTGTACATTTTAAAAAACTGTAGAATCCCAGTTGTAGAAATTGGGATAGGTTATTATGAAAGCTGACAATAGTTTTAACCGTGAATAAATAAGAAAGGTTGCATCTCAGTTAAATTATACAGATAGTATTTGGATGCAAAGAATAAGAGTATCAGAGATGAGCCAGGTTTCAAGCCTGAGTGACATGTAAGATGATGATGAATCTGAGGAAAAGGAGGAAGAGTAGAGAATTGTTTCCTTTTAAGTCTATAAAGACAAGCAAATCCAAGATGATGGTTACATCACTTGAAATGAATGAGGTGACCAAGATCTGTGATTTAGAGGAGAAGAATAATATCAGAGCAAGACATACTGCCATAAGCTGAAAGTGAGTGTGAAACAATGGACCAGAGAAGAGATGAAAAGGAGAATTAGAGGAAACAGGAAAACAATTAAGAGCCAGGAAGACAAGATTTCAAGTGTGGGACTGATTATCCTGGCAAGAGAAACACAATTTAACCTGATCGTATGTAGAAAATGATGCCAGCTTTGTAAATACCTGGGTGCCTATGAAGCGCTTGCTAAAAATTTTTAGTGGCATAATTCAGATCATAATTGACTAGTCATTTATTAGAACAAGCTTATGAGAAGACATAACTGTGTAAGAGAAGGCTTAACCTAGAGCAGGTATAAGTCTTGACTGAAGAATCATCAAGAATCTGGAAAAGTTGATGATCTTTCTTATCAGACTTCACCAATTAAGAATTTTATTTAATTCTACTGATCCTCATATTATCCTCTAGCACTTAAAAAAAAAGAAAGTATAAATTGTGCCAATATCAAAGTGACACATTGCTAGGTCACTAGTAGGTCACTAGTTTTTTTTTCCTGCATCCACTTCTTATTTGTAATATGACCTCGTAATGATAACCACACAAAGATATATATGTAAATACATATATATGCACACACAATGCTATAAAGATGCCTTGCAAGATCTACAAATAAACATCATATTTACTGAGGAAGTAAATGTAACCAAGACCTATCACCCCAGTTTTATTTATTTATTGTAGCTTTTACTCCATTGTGCAATACAGTGGAGTAAAAAAATGTATAAAACTTTGCAATATCTTAATGAACCTCAAAACTATGCATCTTTTTCTTACTCTTTACAAAGCACTTAATAAATATTACATTATATCAAGAAAATATATCTGAAGGCATACTTTTTTAAATAGAGCAAAGCAAAGGACAAAGTTAAGATTGAATGCATGACACTGAAAGGAAATGATGTAGAGTGATGACGGATTATACTGCAGTTAGGACTGGATGCATGTTTTCATTCACAGAATCACAAGGCTGAAAATGACCTTGAGAGGTCAGCTAGTCCATCCTCTGCCCTAAGGCAAAACCAGCTAGCTACGTCTACGTCATTCCTGACAGTTGCTCTGTCATCTGCAAATGATGGAGATTCCAGAGCTCTCAGACACTCTTTTCCCAGTGTTCCCTAGGTTTTCTGTTAGAAGACATTTCATAATGTCCAAATGTTCTAAGTCCGAATTAAACCTATTGTATCTTACCAGTCAGAAGGGGATCTATTAATTTCTATATTTATTTAGATTGTTTTCTCAGGAATATTCTTTTAAGAATAAATTTGAAATGGGGTATTAACTTTATGTCAGGGCTGGACAGAAAATTTCTGCTAAAATATTTTGTATTTTTACAGCTATTTTAAAAAATTATTTGGAGGTGGGAGCTTAAAGGTGAAGGAAGAAAGACTGATTTACAGCACAATTTTTTTTCTTTTATGTTCACTGAAATAAACTTCTGATGAGTTGTAGGAACATAGTGTACATTCAGGAGGGACATAATAAAAAGAGTATACTTTTATATGAAATATAGCATTTCAAAATATCATGGAGATGACTTAGGTTTATATTAAGATCTGTATCCATGTCTTCAGCTGATACAGATCACTGCCCACTGGCAACCACAGAGAGCAGAGAGCAAAGAGCACCCTGAGGAAGTGCTGCACTTCACTGTTGCGGTCAACCAAATGTTTAGCGGTGATGACCTCACGTTTGACTTTTTAGGTTCTTGTGGCTGTAATTAACATCATAGAGGCTTTCAGGTAGCACACTGAGCAGGGTCTTGGCAACCACTGATTTATAAAGCACAACGACTGTAAAGAGCTGCTCTAAATTTAATGGTACTGAAACAGCCTGAACACATTTCAACACATTTTATTTATTTAATTTTTTTCTTGTACAGAGTCCAGCACCAGTCTAAGCCTTTACCTAATTCTGACAATTCATTGACAATAAGAGAATTATAGGTCAAGGAGCTTCAGAAGTCACATCATGAGCAAGAAATGACAAAACATGTGACTGCACTAGCAATAGTAAATAAAGAAAATGAAAATTCAAGACATGAAAATATTACTAGCAAACCCTTCCCTCTCCCCTTAAGACAAGCCAAATCATTCTCTTAAAAAAATGGGTTTTTTTTAATCAAAATATATCTAATTAAAATATTAGTAGGAAGTTCTTATTGTACCCATTCTCTTTTGAACTGATTGACCTGACCCTAGCTAAAGAGTTTCAGTAGGTGTCATGGTTTAAGACCAGCCATAAATCTGCCACGATGTCGTTAACTCACACTCCCCCCTTCTTCCCCCCGCTCCCGGAGGCATGGGGAGGAGAACTGAAAGAATGTAACTCCCACGGGTTGAGATAAAACCAGTCCAGTAACTAAGATATAACACAAACCACTACTGCTACCACCAATAATGATAAGGGAAATAACAAGGGATGAGAATACAACAGCTCACCACCTGCTGATACCCAGCCCGACAGAGCAGTGAACCAACTCTTCCAGGTAACTGACCCCAGTTTATATAGTGGGTATGACGTGCTGTGGTATGGAATACCTCTTTGGTCAGTTTGGGTCAGGTGTCCTGTCTCTCCTTCCTCCTGGCTCCCCCTCCTTCCTGGCTCAGGAAGTCCTTTGTCAGACTAAACATTCTAAGCAGCAGCAAAAAACATCGGTGTTATCAGCTCTGTTCGCAGGCAAAAGTCAAAACCATGGCACTGCACCAGCTACTAAGAAGGAGAAAAATGACTGCTCCTGCTGAATGCAGGATAGTAAGATTTCTATAAAATTTTTGCATATTTATTTTTTTTTGATCCTCTTTTAGTTCGGCCAAGTCTATATACAAAAATCTGTCTGTTCTGTGCATTTATGTGCTTGCAGCCTTTACCAAAGTTATTACAAAAGCTGGTTTTTTTCCAAATGAACATTTCTGCTTTTAGGCTATTTTCTTGGTTATTTTGTACCCTAAATTCTTCTGATCTACATGAAAAAAATGTAAATACAGTGAATCCTCATAAAAAACCTGAAAGTAATGAAAATTAGGGTGCAGCTTCAATTTGATGATCTCTCATTTACAAAGAATCCGACTATAGCACCCCTGTGTAAGTTGGGAAGGAAGAGAAAGGAGCAATCTGAGAAAACTGGAGTGTGGCTGGGGAGTGGGATACATCACCTAGTGCCACTAATGTTCATTCTCCAAACAAGCTGGGGGATTACTAAGCTTAGACAGAGCACTGAAGCCAGTTTTCTCACAGCCCAGAAGGCCTACAAAATAGCCTGATTTTTTTTTTCCTCTGTGCAATCTATACACTACAATCTAATCTACTATAACCAACAAGATTTACTGTTTAGAATGTGCTTTAAATAGTGATTTACCATCTCTTAAAATAAATGTTGCTTGTAGCAGGCAGTCTCTGGTTTAGTTTTTTTCCCTATCTGCCATGAGGATCCCATTTTCCCTTTAGTATGCTGACAACACAACTTCGTTAAGGCTGGTTGGTTCCATTTGCATTGGACATCTCTTCTGCATACAGATTGATGAGTTTAATCAACAAACCAGGAGAAAGACTTGGACATCAATCAGCATCAGTTTTCTTTCTATTTTCTGATTTGCTACTTCTAGTTATCAAAGCTATAAAATGATGCCAATTTAAGATAAAATCATAGAAATAATGCAAAGTTAGTGTAAAATTGTCAAAAAGCTCTGGAGCTCTACTGCATTATGATCTTTGATATTTTGGAAAAAAAAAACCCAAACCACCATATTTCACAGTCATCCCCAATGATGAACGCATTGTTCAGAGCTGGTAAAGAAAACATTCAGCAGTGTACTGATTAAACCATATCATAAAATCTTTTGATTTATTAATAAAACAAAACTGCTCCTATGCATTTTCATGGACTCCTAGTGAACAGAAATGACAGTTTGTGCCTCAAAATAAAAGTCTCTTCTACTTTTAAAAGTAATATATTCAGTACCATTTCACATTGCCAGTATACCTGGAACACCTCAAAGTATTCTTATGTGTCTATTTTCAGAACAAACTCAGGAAGTAGGAAATCTTTTTTTTCTTCATTTTAAGGACATAGCAGTCAAGTAAGGCATGTTGAGATTGAAGTCTAGAACGTCAGGATCTGCATGCCCATGTCATGCTTTCAGAAGCTAATTCTGATCAAGTTAAATAGGAAGAAGTTTACCAAATTTCTCTAGGTATCTGGATGTATCTGACTTGTTCAAGATCCTGTGAAGGCAATGAATCAAACTAGACCCCAGGCTAATTCCAAGCACTGCACTGTTCCATGTCTGCTGGAAAAATACAACTTAGTTTATAGAAATTTGCCAATATGAGGTTATTTTCCTGACTGTAGGGGGAATGGAGCTCGTATTTCCTTATTGCCAGCCCACCTTTATTGTGACATCCTGAGATAAGAAGAAAGGTATAGAGTACTCCTCCCATACCTACAGCTTAGAGATGGAGGGATAAGGAAACTGGGATAGAGATCACTCCTCCTTATGCCCTAGCGCGGCCATGTAGTTTTGGTCCACAATGTAGGCCTAATTAAAGAATTAAGCTAGCATCCTTTTTTACAAGGCTGCAGACTGAAAAACAGTGCAGTTATACCAATTATGCCTCTACCTCATAATATGGGAAAACCAAAAAAAATCAGCTCAAAAGCCAGCCACCCAAGAAGATAAAATGTCTCATGTAATTACACCTCATGAAGTATGTTTCTGCTTTTATAAATGCTACTACATGTTAATGGAGATTTTTCTTTAGTTTACATGTTAGAAGTCTGTGGTTTTGAAGCAGTAAGTCCTAAGATTCCTCCCTTAGCACTGAATGTTTCTGATTTAGCTGTATACAACATTTTCATGATAAGTGGCAATCACACACATACTTGTAACAAGCTTATTTTATGTTTTTTTAAATCTATGGCCAAACAGTGTTGCCAGAAATATCTGAGGAAATATCTATTTGATTTTAATTTATATGCAGGCAATCACAGAATCACAGAATAGAATCACAGAATCCTGTGGTCAGATATGCTTAAAATGGAAACCATACCCCTCACATTTTAATTCATACTGCAGTCTGCAATGTGGCATAGACTGAACACGTACCATCTTTTTTGCCTCAAATTTTTTTAATAACGTTTTCAAAATTTACTTAAAAAACCCTCAAATAAATCTGACTGATACATCCATTGAGAATATTAAAGACAATCATGAAAAAAATGATATTTATGAAATCATTTCATATCTGCACAAAGCCAGGGATAAAGCCTTGTAGATTTCTTATATTTAGGTATATATTTATATAAATATATACATATTAATGTGGCTAGAAAATAAGTAAATATATATATTCATATATGCATACAAAGATGTACATATGCATATACACATGCTTGTGTTAAGTCTATATAAAACAATCTTAGTACTACATGCATTTCAATACATATATTTCATATGGATAGTGGGAGAAGATTCAACTGAGACTTATTAAGAATTATGTGACCATCCTATTCTGGAAAGAAAATTATATCATTATATAAACCAAAGAAGCAATAACAGAAGAACAAAGACGACCCATCTCAAATGACAGAAAATAAGTTATTTACCCATTGTGTTAATGGTGACTGGAGGAATTCCTGCCTATCCAAACGGCAAGTAGCTTGATTTTAGTATAACAATGCCTCATATATGCAGAAGTCCTGCAGACAGGACTGAAAGGCTTTTATGCTCCCAGAAGCTTGAAAACATTCTGAGATGTAGGTGCATAGGACCAATGTTGTCTAGACCAGAAGATTTCCAAGAGTATCCATTGTATTCCATGTGGGTTTATTTATCACCTCTGTAGCCACAGCAGAGTAAAACTGAAAGTCATGAATGCAGAATGATTTGACAGTGATTTTAAAATGTATTTAATGTGGCAATATCATACCATCTAACAGAGCAATACTTCTTCATGTGCACTGAATTCTACCTCTCTGCACCCATCAAGGTTGCTTGATGGCTTTCAAGCAACCAAATTATAGTATATTCCTTATATATTCAGACTGTGCTTTGCTGCCTTCTATTCCTTTTCTTATAGAAACAAAGCCAGATAGATGCTTAGGGAACACTTCTACAGGCGTTGAGCATTGCAGACACTTAGTGTCATTTGAGATGCCCTAGAACATTCCTTCCTGGCCTCAGCTGCCACTTCAGAAAGACACAGGTCTCCCGTTGGTGCGGCATTGTATCTGACAGCCGTATGTGGATGCCTTCGGGTGTGCCAAGAAATACTTGATGACAATGCATAGGAAACTGAATCAAATCCTCCCATAGATAGGCTGCAATAACAAGTCCTGCCACCCCAGGCAAGTACCTCAGGCAGCCGAATTCAAAAGTTTGCCCCTAGAGAAGTGGGTCAGAAATGTCTAGCTCCTGCAGACTGTGATGCTTGCTGAGGCTGTGCTGCTTGCTGAGGCTTTTATCACCACACACCGGGGTGGTGGGTGAGAAGTAGATGAAAGCAGACTGTGTGGATCTGCCATTGCTGTGCTGAGTCCTCAGACTGCAGCTGCAGGCCTTGTGTTGCAGTAGCCTTTTCTGAATGTCTTTGCAGTCAATCCACTGCTCAAGGGAAGATTTTCCGTTTCCCCTTATAGCCTGCTGTGGAGACACTTATCACCCAGGCTATTCAAACTGGCTCAGGGGTCCTGTTTAAAAACAATCAACTGCATATCATATGGGCCTGGCTTCTCTACTGACACCTAACTTAAAAAGGAAAGATGCAGAGATTTCAGAAGAGACTATGCCCTTAATTTAGGGCAAGCCCATACTGAGCAAGCAGGATACAAACTCCTGGGCTTGTATGGTCTTATTTACAATTAACTGTAATAATTGAGGAGAAAGTTGTCCTGGAACCCTGGAACTAACTATGCAAGAACACCTGACCGTGCAAACACATAAGCTGAAGAAACCTCTAGGCACCCATGCAGTTTTCATACCTCCCCGATTAGTGACTGGAGCCAGGCCCTTTTGCTTGTGATAGATTAATCAAACTCTCTCTCAGCCTCTAATTGGATGACAATCAGGTTCTCAGGGTATGCTGAATGGGGGAAAAATTCTCCTTTACTTATATTTTATGTGTCTTTCATTTCTAGCTTAGCTGTCTTTTTTTTTTTTTTTTTTTTTTTTTTTTTAGTTTTTTTTTTTTTTTTTTTTTTTTTTTGGGGTTTTTTTTTTTTTTTTTTTTTTTTTTTTTAATTATATAGGTTGCAATCAAACCTCAAATATTTGCATGAGATTTTAGTCTCCACTGAAGAAGGGTCATCAAAGACTCAAACTTGTGAAGCAATAAAGATTGATAGCTGCACTTCCCATGCCAAGGGAATGAACTTATTCACAGAGATCTATAAGAAACTAATGGTGACATGCAACAGAATTATATAGTAACATACATACACATTTACAAATTAGAAAAAAAAGAGTGTAATCTGGCTAAGAAGTAGAGAAAAAAGTTTAATAGCTGAATAAGGCAGATAAAAAAAGAAATTACTTTGTGTTTTGTGGGTCAGGGAAATGTAGAAGGCCTCTTTTTTCTTAGGTCACTATTGGAGCACTCCTCCTCTCACAAGGAGGAAAATTTATTTATCAGTTCTCTACAGCAGAATATGACTAATTTCAGCACCGGATAACAAGAATCATTGTAATTCAGGAATTATCAAATCCTCCACAGAAGCCAGTAGAGTTTTTCTGATTGGTGTATACTAAACCCATGTAAGATTGCTTAGTCAGCTCTACTTCCTGCTCATTGGAGCATTAAACATAGACTTGAAGAAGTCAAGCCTTTTGTTTAAACTGTGCATGCAGACCTAATTCTCAAATCTATAAAGCTCCTTCGATGCAATTCTCTCTTCCTGATTTATGAACTATTATTCTATTTTCTGAGCAGCAGGAAAGGACTAGCAAGGCATTATGAAGAATTTTAGAAGTTTGGAAGACAATTTCTTGAAGACAATTGGAAGACAATTTTTGGAAGACAAGTTTGCAATTTCTGAAACTGAAATTTGTATGTCTGAAAATGCATACAGAAAATGCTTGAGGTCAAGGTAATTCTCAGCTTGGGTATAGTATAAATACATTTTTAGGGGATTTGTATTTTTTGCACAGCCACTTCATAATTTCTGAACACGTAAATGTCACCGTGTAGATGTAAATAGAGTAGATCAGAGGCTGTCAGAGAGTGCAGAGAAGATTCAGGGATTGTAGGGAGTCATTCATATTGTCCCTCACCCTATCAGTCTATCTAGTCAGTCTCAATTTAAAAAATGAGTGGATTAGCTTAAATCACCAAAAATGTGGTGTCTAGAAATAGTAATGTGGTCACTTAGAGCAGGTGGCTCTTATTTTCCAACTGAGGCATTAGGTGTCTACTAAAAGGAGCTCTACTTCACTGCTCTTTCTATTTAAGAGCTTGTTCTAATCTCTGTAACTTTTGTACTGGAAAAAAATTCTGTTAAAAAAGTTTGGAAATGGTGATTAAATGTGTTGGAATCAATATCAGTATTCTTCCTTATTCCAGGTAATTGCATCTGAGCTTTATACGAATGATGCTATCTTCCTTTGTTGAAACATTTGAAGATCCTTAAGTTTGGATTTCTTTGAATTCTGTTCAGTAGTGTCAATTACCCATTTCAGGACTTTTGTAGAAAGGGAGGAAAAAATGAAATAAAAGAAAAGAGTAATTTGATACTTTCCAATCCTTCTTCCCATTTCTCACTATCTTTCCATAGACAGGGAAATAAAATTAACGTATGATAAGTGTATACATATGAGCATGCTCAGCATGGATAGGCAATTTGAATACGAGAAAGAAAAATTTCAATGTTTGTTAAATACAGTAAAAGATACACACAAAAATTAAAAGTAAGAAAATCGCACAACAGAACCATTATTGAAACAGCCTTATTTGAAAGTTGTTATCCTGTGTTGTAACTATTGCATCTCAATATACTCAACTAATATAGTCAACACTGGAAAGAAATACTATTTATGGCTTGAGTTCTAAATATTAGATAGTCAGAAAATGGCACAGAGCTATAGTTTCCAACCTGTTCTGAAGGCCTGATATTTATACAACTAATTGTGCTTTCATCTTCAAGTAATTTCCAGTGTTCATTGTATTTGCTTAAGCAGCCTATTGGGTAAATTAACAAACAGGTGAGGAGTGTGTAAGCTATCCACTTTCAAAGAAAACCGATGTGCAGTTGTCATGGGTTCAACAGTAGCAGTCATTTTTCTCCTTGGTAGCTGGTGCAGAACTGTGTTTTTGACTTTCAGCCTGGAAACAGCACTGATAACACTTATGTTTTCAGTTATTGCTTAGAACATTTTGGTCTGGCCAAGGACTTTCTGAGCCTCATTCACTACCAGGGAGGAGGGGAAGCCAGGAGGAAGCAGAGACAGGACACATGACCCAAACTGACAAAAGATGTATTCCATAGCACAGCACATCATGTCCAGAATGCAAAAATGGAGGGCAGAGACCCAGAAGGGTTGGGGGATGCGCTTGTTTGGTCTGGCTGGGTGTAGGTGGTGAGCAACTGTATTCTTTTCCATTGTATTTCTCTTGCCATTGTTATTATTATTGGTGGTAGCAGTAGTGGTTTGTGTTATACCTTAGCTACTAAACTGTTCTTATCTCAACCTGTGGGAGTTGCATTCTTTCGATACAGTTTCCCATCCCTCTGGGAGCTGGGGGAAGTGAGCAAACTGCATGGCTAAGAGGCTTAAACCACAACAACAGTTCCAAGCTGGAAGAGATACTTATGTTTATCAGAATGTCAACCATCAATTCTCATTTACATGTGCATGAATTATGTGTCATTTCGCAAAATGGAGGAAAAAGTAGTCCTCTTATGAAATTACCTTTTATGAAGGCCTTTATATGGCAATTCACTTCTATTTTCACTTTGGCAACTACTTATGAAATACTCATGGAAGCAGTGTTAGTTCATACAATTGAAATTTTTGCATCAAAAAGAGTAGTTTGAACACTTACTGAGGTAGAAGAGAAGAGAGAGTGTGCACACCTCTGGCAAGGTCCCTAAAACCCCTTAGATTTCATGGGTGTGTGCATTGGAATATACTCTTTCCTTTCCCATCTTCCTGCTCATGACAGTACTTTTTCTAATATTTCTATACAGCTTTATACATGGAAAGTTTTGAAATTTTAGATGGAATTGCATAACACAAAGCATCCTCTCAGTCTTCATTACTATAATAAAGATTTTGCATTCTGTTACCTGAAAAGCAGGTTATTTTCTGCTTTACACTTTTTGTCTAAAGGAAAAGAAGCATGTATTCTAATGCAATTATTCTATAACAACTGGAATCTTATAGCTAGCTTTCAGACTAGATGGAGTGTCCTGGGTTCAACAGTAACAATAATTTTTCTTCTTCTTCGTAGCTGATGCAGTGCTGTGGTTTTGACTTTCAGCCTGGGAACAGTGCTGACAACAGTGATGTTTTCAGTTGCTGCCCAGTAATGTTTACTCTCACCAAAGACTTTCTGAGTCTTATGTCCTGCCAGGGAGGAGGTGAAGCTGGGAGGAAGCAGAGACAGGACACCTGACCCAAACTGACCAAAGAGGTATTCCATACCACAGCA
>JAOEHX010044944.1:0-23816 GCA_025448015.1 Bolborhynchus lineola | reverse complement strand
TGGGCACCCTGTGCCAGTGCCTCAGCACCCTCACAGGGAAGAACTTCTGCCTAAGAGCTCATCTCAGTCTCCCCTCTCTCAGGTTAAAGCCATTCCCCCTTGTCCTGTCCCTACAGGCCCTTGTCCAAAGCCCCTCTCCAGGTTCCTGATAGCCGCTTTAGGCCCTGGCAGCTGCTCTAAGGTCTCCCCAGAAATCTTGTATGTGTGACTCTTGCATGAACTGCACCCTACCAGCCAAATAAAGGCAGAATTATGTATTTCCTCGTAAGCCACAAGGAAAAACTGCTTGGGGAGATGTCTCAGTTCTTATGAGCTAGTGGATTTGAGGGGGTTTTACAGCTGTGTGTTATAAGTTGCTGTGTATACTCTGTTAGAAGTCAGTTTCTAGATGAGCGAAGGTTGCTTGTTCAGAGCACACTTCCCATGGACATCAGGGCTGCCACTTTGTGGATTCCTACAACCCAGACCCCAGGATAGGAGCTGTATGTCCTGAAAATTAGCAACAAGGTAGGCATGTGTGAGTACTACTTCTTTTCCTAGTGCAGGGATAGATGTGAATTGTGTAACAGAGATTCTCTTTGATCATCTTTTCTCAGCAGTGGTGTTTACCCAAAAATACATTGATTTCTGTCTTTGTTTCCAGCCCCTTTACCTTCAGGTTTCTGGTGAAATAAGGCGTAATTCTGTCATCTACAAAACTCTTCTCCTTTCTACAACAACTTTTTCCTACACCATCATGTTAGCTCTGGGATGGAGGTGCAGGCCATCCTGAGTGCCACAGCACCATTCAGAGCAGCTGCCCCGTGCGGAGGCTTTGCACGGTGAAGCTGTAAGCAGAGCGAACGTGGTGTGGGTGTCTCTATATTTCAGCATTTCTGTATGGCCTGCAAATTACTTTGGCTCTGTACCATCTACTTTTGACAAGCTGATATCAGTGTCTCTGGTTACCCACGTAATTACAGACCCCAAAGCTCCTTCTCCCTGCCCCACCACTCGGTGCTGGGGGGTGTGGATTGCCCCCCGCACATTTCTCCTCCTGGGCTGCAATGGGGGTGGTCAGCATCATATTTGATTTTGGGCTTTCTTACTTGAAAGTTTGAGTAATTAATCTGGTTTTGAGGGATCCCGCCTTCATTCTTTAACTCTGTTTCATAGAATCATAGAATGGTTTGGGTTGGGAGGGACTTAAAAGATCATCTGGATTTCTTGCTCAAAGCACAAGCTTTCCATTACTCACCAAAGCTATTCACCCTCTCTGATCTTTTTCTGTTCCTCTCAAAGAGAAGTTTCTGTTGTGAGGTTTTCCTTCCCTTCTGAGCCCTTTGAACAGCCTGGAGAGCTTCTCCCCATCACACGACCTGGGGCAGCATTCCTGCAGCAGGGATTGCTCCCGCTGCCCCATCCATCACAGGTCGGCCCTGTCCCTGTGGGTGTGTGTGGAGGGGTGGCATCCATCTCTGCTCTTCAATGTGACTCATCCAGCCCCAGCTGCGCTTTTCGCTTCTCCTGCGGGAAGAGAGAGGAGGACACGCACAAGTCTCTATTTCTGCTGTGAAAATTACACCCTTATGTTAGCCCAGGAGGAGGAGTATGGAGGAAAGGAGCGGAGCACCCAGCATGAGGAGCTCCGCAGCCCCACCGAGGGAGGGAGTCTCGGCGCTGGCACCACACAGCCCAACCTGAGCCCTTGTCCCCTCTGTCTTGAGTCTGACTTTTACAGGAACCACTGCAAAGTCAGATAAGGATTTGGCCTCTTTGCCTGGAGAAGGTCATGTTCATCCGGCTGCTTTCTACACTTGAGGGTGAGAAATGTCCTGGAGGTGACCCCATCCCAGCCTGAGCCCTGTGTGGGGCTGTCCTGATCCTGCTGAGGCTCTTGGCTGTTCCTTTCAAACCAGGGGCAGAGCCAGCATGCCTCAGGGATTGCGCTTCCCCAGTCTCCTGTTTGTGCTTAATAAATGTCTTTTAAACCATCTCTGGAGTTTTAGAGGGTCGTTGGCCAGACATGTGGGCCATGCTGCCTGCTGCTGCTTTGGAAACATTCTGATGAGCTATATTTCAGTGTATATATGGAGGAGTTTGGTAGATGCATGTATATATGCACATGTATGTGTACATATATATGTTTTACTCCAGTATCATTTTAAGCAGCTGCTAGTGGGTGCTGTGGTTTGTACCAGTGCAGGAGTTTCTACAGTAGGATCACATTCATGTTGTCTAGTCAAATATTCAAACTCATCAAGGATCCCAACTTGAGACATAATAAACTGTCATGTTTTTCTGACCAGTTGGAGCTTGCTTTTGTCACCTCCTGCTGTTTCAAGGCCACTTACTGCTTTTCAGCACCACATAAAAACCATTGTACAGCTCAGTCCACTGATGCTGTCACATTTTGATGGAATCATAGAATGAATTACGGAATGGTTTGGGCTGAAGGGACCTCAGATCTCATCCAGTTCGATCCACTGGCCACAATCTGGGACACCTTCCACTAGAGCAGGTTGCTCCAGGCCCCGTCCAACCTGGCAAAGCCCTGAATCATAGGATCAGAATCAGCTAGTTTGGAAGGACCTTTAAGATCAACAAGTCCAGCCTTTAGTCCTTCCAAAGTGATGAGTAGAGGCTGGAGGAGTGGGGATGCAGGGGGATGGGGGTAGGACCAGCTAGAGCATCTTCTAGGGGACTACAGCTCTATTTGGGGGCGTCATCACATCACTGGTTCTTTGAGAGGCAGTTTGAAAGGTGACCAATCCATTGCCAGGCTTGTCACTGGAGTATTTTCTTTCAAACCCTGCTCTCAGCAGCAACTAAACTTATTTTAGCTAAAGTTTTCTTCAAGGTTAGGGTAGATGCTTAGCACTGATATAAACCTGGACAGCTTCAAGTTTCACAAAGGTTCATGTAACTTAAGGAAGAGCTTAGCTTGGGAGCTATCAGCCTTATGAAGTGCATCGACAGGAGGAGTTGTGCTTCCCTTCTAACCCTCTAATGAGCCACCAGGAGAATAAACAAAACCCACTTTGCAGGACACTGTGTGCCGCACTGACTTACCTGGAGTTATTTTCCTGGTGCTCTGTATTTGCGTAGCCACAACCCCTGTGCTGAGGTCCCTGGGGTAGTACAGGTTGGGAATTCATCTGATGCCTCATTGACCTCCTCTTATGTTATTTTGGATGTTATTTAAGAAACTGCAGCCAAGGAGAAACCCCAGAGCTGTTGCAGACTGCACCACCTCCCTTACCATGCTAACAGATCTCACACAGCAATCCAGACCAAGCCTGGATTGGGACAGAGGCTGATTCAAACAAGCTTTATACCCCCTCCACACACACACACACACACACACACACTCTGCTTCCCAGAGTGGGATGATTTCTTTGAGGATGGTGTAGGCAAGATCAGTACCCATAAAAAAAAGGGAGGATAACATGTCCCGTGTCTGGACTGATGCCCAAACCTCCCCTTTCCTAGGTCAGTTCTGTCAGCTCCTCTGCTTCCCCATCTCCTCACCTCCCCACACAGCTTCTGCTGCAGTGTGGTTTTTTATCCTTGTTTTTGGCTTCCTCTTGGTTGATGCAGAAATGCAGCTGGGCCCCATCAGCTTGGGGAAGCTCTGACCTGGGAAGGGCTCCAGGTCTCTTATGTTTGCTGCAATAACTCATTCCTCTCTCCTTCAGGAAAACCAATTAAAACTCAGTGCGGGAGAAGCGATGGAGGTGGGAGCTGCCTTTCCACCTCCTGCCCTTGCCTGGACAGTGATAATCCCAAATCCTCCTTCACCTCAGCTCCAGCCTCTTTCCTTGCAGTCCTGGTCACCCTACATCCCCCCCAGTGCCACCCCAGCGGTGTTGTGCCACCCCAGCGGTGTCCCACCACCCCTGTGCAGAACTTGAGCCTTCTCCAGACCAACCAGCAATACCAGTGAGGGTCCCCCAAGCCCTATGCCAGGGGACAGAGCTGGCAGAGGGTGACACAGGGAGGAAGAGCATCTTCGAAGGAGGCGAAGTGGCACCGTGGAGTGGCTGGAGGTCCTGCAGCTTCTTTCTTTGGGGTTTCACTGCCCATCGGGCAGCCTGAAGGGGTGCTTGGAGCGGTGTGGGCTGGAGGGGATGGGCAGCCAGGCCATTTTCTCTGTCCCAGCGCTGCTTGGCATGGGGCCGGCTTTGTGGAAACACGCAGACTGCAAAATCACGTTCCGAGAGCGACCCCAGTCGGGCTGCGGGCCTGAAACAGTTAACAGGCGTTGGAGCAGAGCCCGTCCACCCACCCACCACATGAGATCACTGCTGCCACCACCAATCCTCTCTCCACTCCTCGCTCTGTCTGGCAGCGAAGGAGCCGGGAACCAAAGCTGGGAGCGAGAGCAGCGGGAGTGAGATCCTGGGCCGGCTGCATCGAGGAGCCCGATCCGAGCCGGGCAAAGCCGACCATGTAGGATCCAGCCTCTTCCCTCCGTCACCAGCGCAGCAGCAGCTCGTGGTGGGACTGCCACCGGCGTCCAACCCACCCGCCTTTGCACTGGACTTTCCTGGTGTTTCTCGCCAACATGATGGGCTGCAAGTCCAACTCGCTCACTTGCCTGCAGGGAGGAAAGCCGGGGCTGCCGCTGCCCACTGCCACTGACTCCACCGCCACGCTCAACAAGCTGGCGCTGGCCACGGGCGGGACTGAGAAATCCTGGTACCGCTGCATCTTCCCCTTCGGCATCGTCTCCGTGGTCATCGGCGTGGCGGCGACGTGCATCACCTTCACCATCAATGGCCCGCAGATGGACATTGCTAAGGTGGTCTCGGTGGCCACCTTGATCTTCGGGGTGGGTCTGCTGGTGGCAGCCTATGTTTGCTGGCGTGCCAAGCGGGAGAGGCACCGCAAGAGGCAACGCCAGGAGCCCATCTCCTTAGAGCAGGGAGCCCTATGACCCGGGCTGGGGGCAGAGGCTCAGCTCCACCCGGAGCCCCCTGCTTAGACACCCCGCTCTGCCCAGCGCCCCGCGGCACAGGGGTGACAGCACCGGCTTTGTCGCACCCGCAGGGTCCGGACCCTGCCCGAGGTCAGCTTGCCGCCATTGTCCCCGCAGGAGCAGCCCCTGGCCATGAGGGGGGCTCCCGCGCGCTGCCCAGGACTGGAAGGAAAGAGCCTGGAGAGTGTCCCGAGGAGCGTGTCACCGCGCACGGACCCGCTGCCCGTCCCCACCGCGCACCGCAGCGAGCCCACAGCGCTGCCCGTGCTGGGAATGCCGAGACAGCCCGGGCAAGCCCTGCCCGGCGTCGGAAAGAACCGCTTCTGCTTCTGTCCGCTCGTGTTGTCCCCCTGCTGCGAGGACCCTCGTGGCTCCGGACAAAAGGAAGTTTCCAAAGAAACTCGCTGGGTGCAGGGCTCGTCCGGAGAGGTGCGGGGCGGGGGAAGGGCTTGCGGCGGGCACCAACACCGCTGCGTGAGAGCGGCTGGCTCAGGAGAGCCGCGGGGACAGCAGCGGGGAAAGGGGGGGTCGGGAGCCGAGTGTGACGGGGAGGACATGAGCCTCCCCGTGCAGGGAGCCGAGCGGCTCAGGGTGGGCAGCCCCACGGGCAGCGGCTGTTGGGCGTTTGCAGCGTGGCAAGCGAGGAGGAACCGAGCTCCTTCTGTCACCGTGCGGGTGATCCAGCCGTGGAATCCTGGGGACAGGTCCCCCCTGCACGGGGTCCTTCTGCCTGGGATGCCCAGGGGCAGGGGGTTCGCGCTGTGAACTCACAGCAGCATCCCCCAGCCTTGGGAGCCTGAAAGCAATGCACTTCCCAGAGAAGCAGCTGGAGGTGCATTAAAAAGGAGCAACTACGTTTTTACCAAATTTTTTTTTTTTTTTTTTTTTTTTTTTTTGAAACCAAGTGCCTGCTCCCGTTCTTTGAGCTCTTTACCCTAAAAACCAAGCATGAAGTACGGGCGGGGGGTCCCTGTCCGGAGGCTCCGGGAGCAGCAGCAGCACCTCTGCTCTGTGCCCTGCACCCGAAGAGGCCTCCCCAGACCATCCCTTCTCCAGACTCCGGCACTAAGGGGCTGTGCCAACAACTACAGAGTGCGGCCACGCTCAAGGCTGTCAGCGCTGGAGGCTTTCCATGCGGAGCAGGGGAGAGGGAATAATGCCAAAAGCCACAAGCAGGGGCACGCGAGAGCAAACCCGAGCTTGTGCCTGGTGTGCAGGGAGCTGCGGGTCTGGGACAATCTGAGCGTGTCGTGCAACATGCCACATGCTACACGCCACGTGCCACCCTTCCTCCCAACAACTTCGCCCTAACCGGTTATACCCCCATAATTAAATCGTTCTCCATCTCTGAGAGAAAGCCGCTGTGTGCACGGTCCGGAGCCATGCCTAGGATACTGTGATGTTCTGGGATATCAGGACTTGGAGTGCCAGTCATGCAAAGTCATGTCCGAATACTGCAAGGCTGGGAGGTCTGGGGACACTCTCAGCTCAAGTCTGATGCAGGCTGTGCTCTCTGAGCAGTCAGGAGATGGGGTGCTGCTGCTGAGGGGGCCCAGGGCTCAGCAGGTGATGGGTAGAGCCAGGGTTGAACGTGGGCTGTCTCTGAAGCCTGGTCCCTGCTTCAGGGTGTTTGTGCATCTGAACTTCACTTTTAGCCTGTCCTGGGGTAAGCAAACCAGTGGTCTCCAAGCTCAGGGGCTCAGCAAAGTGCTGGTTTATTGAGAGCTTGAGGTCCTGGCTGAGTTTTATTATCACTGTTATTACATCTTACCTTTTAGATCCTCCTTCTTGCTCTAATATTTCAGCAAACAGGCTTGTGGCTGCCTGTAACTGCCTCTGCTCCCACCTTCCTCATCCCCACTGTCCAAAGCCACTGGCAGGACTATCAGCCCTTCTCCTAATCCTGTCAACCCACCCAAACCTAGGTTGCTTTTAGAGTGCCCAGCCGTTCTCCCACACACTGAAAAGCAAACCCCACTGGAACAGGATGCAGGGCCGGCTTGTTCGAGTGATCCCAGGGAAGCCTCACTAGCCAGCCCCAGATTTCTGGCATCAGGCTCCATCACATCCCACTCTTTATTGATCTGGAAACCTGGAACCCCCCCTTTTCTCCTGGTCCCACAGAGCAGGTGTGGGCAGGGCAGTGTTTACTCATCCCAGAGACAGCTTGGGTGAGCCGGCACCGGCCCTGCCCGGCCCTGGGCTGGGAAGTCCCACACAGGCTGATATTCCTTTTGTGCCTGTTAAAACCTTTGCCGGATTTGATTTCTGCATTAACATGCACACACACAAAATCCCTCCTGCTGTCTGCAAGGGGTTTATTTACATGGATGGATCGCAGCAGGGACTGTGGCTGCAGCAGGCGCTGGTTAAAGGGTAAATCCTGGAGAAATTATCTCCTTAAAAGATCTTCAAGCCTTTTTTTTGGCTGCAGGAATAGATGGATGGGGAAGTGACACCCTGTTCAGCGAAGAAACTGAAAGGAAGAAGGTAAAAGAATATACACGGTCAGTTCTCACTCACAGAGCACCCAGGGATATAAACCGGACCACCCTCTGGCACCACCCTGCTGGCACCACCCCATGTTGCAGTTCCTCAAGCAGTGAGCAGGATGGAGCTGATGGCGCCCCATTTGCTGGCAGACAACCCCACCGTCTCACCCTCATCCTTGAGTCCCCACTGGTAGCATGCAGATGTGTGGGAGATTCCGGGATCCAGCTGTTCCCATCCCTGTGCAAGCTGGAGTGGCTCTGGAGAGCATCCGATCCAACAGCCCACCCATACATCCCTGCCCCTTGCTCTGCACCAATATCCTCCATCAGAGGCTGCTCCTCCAGTGTAATGGGAATATTCCCTTACCCTAAGGACTCCAAAACTGCCTCCAGTGACAGCCTCCCCACATCACTTCCACAACAGCAATGTGCCCCAGTTCTGCCAGTCCTGCCCAAACCCCTTTTCCACACTAAACAGGCTTAAAATGAGAAGCTCAGGTTTTGTTGCATCTAAGTGAAGGGTTAAAACTCATTGCTACCAGATTGGGAACAGCTACAAAGGGGAAACTGTAAAACAAAAATATGCATCCCTAAAATAAATCTTGTCTGACAAGTGGGTCCACTCCTGCTGCCTGCATTTAGCTGCATGAGGTAGATCTCTCCAGGCCAGCTCAAGTCTCCACAGGGTACCCAACCTCCAATCCTCAACAGCATGGTGGGGGCTCCTGTTTCCCACTCCCTTCTGCAGAGACTGAAACCTGGATCCATCCAGACATGCAGTGACAGAGGGACAGTTGGAAGGGACAATTTTTCCTGGCTGCTGCAGGACCCCAGTACATATGATGGAGGAATGAAGCCTCAGCAACATCACCTGGCCATCAAGGCAACTGGTGGCAGAGCTGAGTCTAACACAGAGGTTGGGTGCTACCCTGTGATGGGAACATCCCTCCCTTCACCTGACATTTGGATAGGGTGGATGCAACAAGACCCCATTCACCTTCCTCATGTGGAGTGGGATCTGCACCTCTGCCTGCTCCCTCTCCCACCAGGAAGAGAAGGACCTGGCCAGCAGGTCCTGGACAAGGGACAACATTTTGGGCTGGAGTGGGCACCAGAGGCCCGTACAGATGCCATTGATAGGGGTTGTGTACCCTGCTCCCAGTGGTGCCATGGAAAAGCTGCAGCCAGAGGAGGCTGCAACCCTTGTGCATGACTGTGTGTCTTTGCTGCATTGGGTGCCCTAGAAAAAGACACATGTCCTAGATTCCTAAACAAGCCAGACAGATGAAAATGCATTCATTCTGCTGCTCCTCCAGGTGTCAGCTGGGCCTGGAAATTCCCAATACAAGAAGTGAAGCTGATCTCCCAGCCAGAAGCAGAGGCTCAGGCGAGCCATGGACCTGCCTGATAGCTGAGGGTCTCCTGACCCCATAAGGAGCATGGAAACCTGCACACCCAGAAACATTCATCCCTGCAGCAGCACAACAGCTTCCCTCTCCATTCTGAGCATGGTAAAAACAAACCCACGTGCACAGGGAAGTGCAGGAACATCCAAGCGTGGCTACTTGTCAAAATAATGAGTAACTCGGAGACAGCTGGGCTGGATTCGTGGCTAATAAACTGATTTATTTACTCTCTTTTCAGTGATTTTGTTTTGCAGGGAGGTGGATGGGAATCTGAAAAGCTTTTTTCCCCAGTTGTGCATGGAAGGCCTTGTCTAGGGCAAGGGCAAGGGCAAGGGCAAGGGCAAGGGGCTGGATGCCAGTCACTGACTCAACAGTGGGAGGAGGTTTTTGGGAAGGTGAAAATTACCCTTAGATCACCTAACCCAGCATCTCCCTCCTGAGGGAGGCTGCTTGAATGGTGGTTTAAGATGCCCCAAATGCACTGGCACAGGTTGCCCAGAGACACTGTGGCTGCCCCATCCCTGGCAGCATTCAAGGCCAGATTGGACGGGGCTTGGAGCAGCCTGGGCTAGTGGGAAGTGTCCCTACCCATGGCAGAGGGTTGGAACTGGATGAGCTTTGAGGTCCCTTCCAGCCCAAACCAGGCTGGGATTCTATGATACTATCATTCTATGAATATTTTGCTCTTACAGAGAAGTTTTTTTCCAAATCCACAGAGTCTTTGTGCTTGGAGGACTCACTGTCACAGAGCTATCATTGCACACTAGCCCTGTTTATGTGCTGCAGGGTTGTCCTACCTTCTCCTGGGAGCCCTGAGCAAATCTTAGTGAGATGACTCAGATGCGGCCATATCTTTAATTTGGGGTGTCCCCCACCCCAAACAGAGCTGCAGCACTCAGTGGTGCACCAAGGCAGCTCCCCGTGGCCCCAGTGAGGTCTCTATCACCAGTGCAGGAGGGGAGGTGGAGGTCTGGGGGTGCAAGTGGGTCCAGTGACTACCACTCACCCCCAGGTCGTCTTGTCACTGTTTGCTTGAGCCCTGGTTTGGGTTTATACCATCTTCCTCTGGGGTTTCTACATGTATTAAGGACAGCAAGGTTGGGAAGGATGTTGGAGATCTTGCAAAGAAATGAGGGGCTCGTTGTAACAAAGGCTCTGGTGGCGTTCAAAGGCTAAAGCTGCTGCAAAGTTTGCCCACACCTGAAGACATGAGACCTTCCTACCCTTTTCCTGCCCAGAGATTGTCCAAATCTCTGTCCAAATCTTGGCCCACGGCCTCCTCCTATGAGGCCTCCTATTGTGCCAGGGGCTCCTGGATGGAGGTTAGCAGGAAGATAGGACTCCCACCAAATGCAAAGACCAACCTGAGGGAACATCACCTTCATAGAACCATAGAATCATGGAATGGTTTGTATCAGAAAAGACCTTAAAGCTCATCCAGTTCCAACCCCCTGCCGCAGGCAGGGACACCTTCCACTAGACCAGGTTGCTCCAAGCCCTGTCCAACCCGGCCTTGAACACTGCCAGGGATGGGGCATGTTACCACTGAAGTTTCTCAACCAGTGCTGATCCCTCCCTGGAGCAATGCTGTGCTTTCTTCCTGTATCACCATATGCAAGCTGAGTTCAAAGACCTGGAAAGAGCCAATGTGCAAAGGTGCCGCCTGTATTAGCCTGGAGTTTATTAACCTTGTTTGTCATCATCAGACCACATCTTAAAGATCCTTCTTGCAAAGCATCATGACAATGTTCTGACAGCTCCCAGGAGCAAATCTCTTGACACTGGGTGGCAGCTGCCCCAAACAGCAGTTAAAACCCATGCAGGTTTTAGCACAGGGCTGAAAGAAATCCATTATAAATGTCTTTGCTGTCAGGAAGGTTATTGGAGAGTGCCCAGAGACTTGCCCTCAGCCAGGCATCCTTTGTGCAAGCCCTGCCTGAAGATGCTCATGCTGAGAAGGCACTGAGGGAGGTGTTTTCTTCCCCTGACACAGGGAACTGAGGTGCAGAATCCCAGTGTTTCAGTCACATTTTCCACATAGCATTTGCCAGAGCTGAGGCTTGAGTTCAGCTCTACTGTGAACTAAGCAGTCAGTACCTGTACGGGACCAGAGAGGCCAAGTTCAGCGCAGACACAACATGCTAGTCCATGCAGGTGGTGGATATATTTGGACATGCGGTGTGCTGGAATCCAGCCTGTGCCTGAGCCAGGGATAGCACCAGGCAGAGACAATGGGCAGGGGGCTTGCCATGTTCAGCAGCATCCTACAGTGCTGCCCAGCCGGAGCTCACCAAGTTGTAGGCAGCAGGGACAAACCTCTCCTTCCACCTGTGTTGATGGAGGTTTAGTGGGAGGTGTCCCTGCCCATGGCAGAGGGGTTGGAACCAGATGATCTTAAGGTCCTTTCCAACCCTAACTATTCTATGACATGAGCATACCCTCCATCCCTGGCAGCTCAGTGTGGCACAGCAGGAGCAGATGGGCAGGAGCATTGGCTCCACACTGGGTACAAGTGGCTCCTTCCAGAGGTCTGTAATCCTGCTCCTTCAGGAGGATGAGGCACAGCTGAGGACCCTCCTCACTGAGCACACGCAGGGACATGGCTGTGAGGAGAGCCATGATGCATGACCCACGGGCAAGACACGGGCTCTCCTGTGGAGATCTATACCCATTTTGATCCCCTACTTTCTCTCCAAGAATGAGAGTCACAGACTGGTTTGGGTTGGAAGGACCTTAAAGCTCATTTTAGGTCCCTGTTCCAACCCCCTGCCATGGGCAGGGACACCTTTCACTAGAGGAGGTTGCTCCAAGCCCTGTCCAACCTGGCCTTGAACACTGCCAGGGATGTGACAGCCACATCTTCTCCAGGCAACCTGAGAATGCAGCTAAGCCATCCTTGGGATGCCAACTTTCAATTTTAAGACACAATTCTGCTGTCTTTCTACTGAAAATGAAGAGTTGCTGGTGCTCAGCAGGTAGAGCTGAGGAGGAAGACTGTGCAAGCAGGCTTGTACTTGGTGGGAGGAAGAAGCTGATCCAATATGAGACAACTGAGATGCAGCAGGACAAGGAACCTGTGTGTTCCTCACTGTCCTCTCCTCCTTCTGATCACAAAGTCTTCCCACCTGGAGGGATGCAAAACATCTGTTTTCCTGAATCCAAACTTACACACTTTGTGGAGGTGGCAGAAAATGATTAAAGGTTATCATTCCCCCTCATCAATCTCATGAAAACAAGTTACAAAACAGCATTATGCCATGAAATGTATTAAAAAGACTATAAATACCATGACATTATCAAGGTAAAATGCCAGAGACCATGACAGCATTATGCTGGACTCAAATTACTGTCTATTAGTGGCACAGGTGGAGCTGTGCTCCCAGCTCCAGGTATAGAGTAAAATCTCACCTTCATATTGAAAAGAAAATTAGTACAGCAGGTCAGAATCTGACTTGTCTCCACTAAGTCATTGCACAGGATCAAACACACCTGAAGTGGGTTAAAAATCAGAGCAAATCCAAGGCTATTTATTGGCAGCAAACTTGGAAAACCCTAACTGGTGGGTTACGTAGGGTCATTAGGGGCGCTTTTAGCATCTGTTTGCAAGTGATAGTTTGTTCTAGGTCTTGCTGCTGCAGACATCCCTCTGGGAAAGATGCTACTTGGTAGGACTGCAAAGGAGCAAGCATGGTCCTCCAGGAAAGGAGGCAGGAGAAAGGATGGCAAAAGCTGGTATAAGAGAAGACAGAACTGCTGGGGGAGAACACAGGTTGTTTTCAGGTTTCTGAGAGGAGATAATAACAGGGGAGGCAGGAAAAATAATGATTTCTGGGAATAGAGAGATGAGCATTGAGGTTTGGTTTAAACTGAAGTGACACTTGCTAACACTGCCAAGGCTGTAGAGCTCTCACCTGCATTTCTCACTGAGAAATTTCCTCAAAGTGAATAAAATTATGGCTGCAACAGTTGTTTAAAAAGACTTCTTCAGAAGTACTTCTTCAAAGTTCTTCTGAGATTAATTTTTGTGAAGTCTCCTTTTGCAGCATTCTGGTTTGAAACTCAAAAAATAATGACACTTGCAAGTGAGTTTGTTCTTTCCTATTGTAATGAGCTGGAGGTGTTAAAGGAATGCTCCGTGGCCTCTCCATCAGCCCTGCAGACCCATACGATCCTCATCACTCCTTACACCCAGCACCATCTGAAGCAAAACCACTGCAGCTTTATGCACAGGAACATGTTCAGGACTTTACCCTTGTTCTATTCACAGCAAAACCATTGTTTTCACTCGGAGTCCTCTGAAGTGAGGATGTTTTGAAGAGCTGCCTCACAGAAATCCCTCAGGCTGGACTCAGTGATTAGTTTTTGCATGGGGCACTCACTGGTGGTTTATGCTGGGTTTTCATTACACAGAGTTGGTGTGATTGCTCTGCACAGGGCACCTGGCAGGCATTTTTGAGGAAGGAAAGCATAAGAAACACCAGAGCCCAGCAAAACTCCTCTCAGTTAATGGTATGGCAGCTTCAGCTCATGCCATGTGGGTCAATTTTTGCTGCCTCATTTTACTCCTGATTAGTTTTTGTTTGGAGTATTTACTTCTGGACTTCAAGAAGTGCCTAATAAAGGCTGAATTTGAGTAACCTGCAGGTTGCAGGTACTCATATTAGTACCCCAGCTTGGTAAAGCACTTCCATTGGATTTATTTTAAGTACGTGTTCAAGACCATATGCTGAAATGTTTTGCCAGAGCTAAGAACGGATCTGAAGCCGTTGAGTTTTACGCTCAATCAAGCCAAAACTGGTAACCCAGTTCACAGACTGTTCCATCTAGGAGCAAGGCTCAGATCCTGCTGGGATAAAGGGGAAAAGAGAGCTTGAAAAATTCTGCTCTTCTCCACTCTAAGTGTTGACTTTTCAGCATTAAAAAAAATTCTGAAGGTTGTCAAATCTTTACAGCGAGATTTTCAGTTTGACTAAAAAGTGGGGGAGAGAGGTAAGTGGAAATTCCACAAGTAGCACCATGTGTCCGTGCATCCATCTGCTCACGGAGAGCTGGGCTGTCTGGTGCAACTGTGTCTGCCCTGGTGCTTTACATAAGCTACTGTGCATCATGGCACACGTGGTCTTACAGAGATGTGGTGACTATAAAGGAGACCAGAGGAATGAAACACCCATGGCATAAACCTAAGAGGACTCAACTGGCATTTCTAAATCAACATTACCACATTTTTATGTCTTTGGGGTTTTGATAGTTGAGTATTTATGGGATCACAAGGATCCCAAGGTGGGAGCAGAGCCCAGGGGAAACTAACCCACAGAGCCTCTCTGGTGTGTGGTTTTTCCTTCTCAAGCCACTTGATCAATGTGTAATCCAAATAACCAAGGTCTGCAGGGCAGCATGACCCCTTATATTGTCTACAGACCTTGCTCTGGCTTTTCTGAACACAGGCACTTCTGGAGTTGGAAATGAAACATGAAAATTTGTTTCTTGAGATTGGCATTCAAAGTTTGCTGACCTCATGGAGTCCTTAATGTAGGAGCTGAGAGCAATCTCACACTAGCACTTCTTAAAATGGATGGCCAGGCTTGTAAAATATGAAGACAATTCCAGCACAAGGCAGGAGACGTGATGATTGATGGCATCTTTTTTGTTTGAATCCACTCTTTGCTGTCTTTCTTGTGATCTCAGGTTTCAGAGTCAAAGACTGGTTTGGGTTGGAAGGGATCTTACAGCTCATTAAGTTCCAATGCTCCTCTGTGTCCCCCAACAGCAGCTTCCCCCTTCATCCAAGGGCTTCTGAGGCATTTTGCACACAAGAAGAAATGCAAATGTTCTAAAACTCGCTGCTGGCTGTGGAAGTCCTGCAGCATCACTCCACCTTTTCCATGTGAACACCAGCCTTATTTTTGGGAGTGGCTTCTGATAAATAATAGAATCAACCAGGTTGGAAAAGACCTTTAAGATGATCAAGTCCAACCATTCCCCAGCACTGTCAAGGTCAGCACTAAACCACTGAGGGCCTCATCTATACTGTTTGTGAACACTTCCAAGGACGGTAACTCCACTACTGCCCCAGGCAGCCTGATCACCCTTTGCGGGAGAAATTGTTCCCCAACCTAAATACCCAACCTAAACCTCTTACCTCCTGACGAAAGACATGGCAGGGAACAGATTGAGCATAGCTGTATGCCATGAGACTGTTTTCATCAGTTTTTCATTTCATGCCTTCCAGCTCCACTGATCTCCTCCTGCTCATTCATTAGGGGACAACAAGAGCACAACAATCTTCCTCACAACACCTCTGGTCATAGCTTTCTTCTGGCTCCTTTTTGAAGACCTTTATACAGCAGTGGAACATGCCTTCAGTGGCAGAACATCCAGAAGTTCAATGCCTTTTGCTAAAGGCTTGATAAAACTGCCCAGTGGAAACCACTTAGTGTTGGGTCATCACACAGGCTTAAATCCAATCAGCCCAGTGCAAACATCATAGTGCCACTACAGAGAAAGGGAATTTCATACTTATTGCAAGAATAACAGGAAAAAGCTGGCAATCTCATCCATTGAAAGGATTTAAATTGAAGGCTGAGTCCATGTGCAGCAACTTACATTTGCCATCTGAAGCGGCTGGCATCAGCAGTGGGAGATACCAACAACAAATATGAACAGATGACTCACTAGGGAAGTGTAAGAAAAGGATATACACAAACATGAAGTCCATATGCTTTGTCCAGAGGAGGCCCTCTTTTTTGAAGGCCAGCCTGGGATGCTTGCTTTTCTTCCAAATTGGATCTAGGGTAAGAACAATTCCATTTTGCTGTGAGATGTAGCCTACTACCACTGAAAAGTGTACATTCATGCCAGATCCATCCCTGCAGGCACTCAAAGCTGCCCTGGTTGGAACCGGATGTGTTGGGGAACTTGTCTGGGGTTTCTGGACATCCAGAGGATTCTGGAAGAGTAGCTTCAGTGGAGCTGGTAGATATCTGGAAAACTCATGGTATATACAGCAGTAGGTAGGTAGATGGGCTGCATCCCCAGAGCATGAGCAGCAGGTCAAGAGGATTCTCCCCTCTGCTGCGCTCTGGGAAGACCTCACCTGCAGTTCTCCATCCAGCTCTTGGGCAGCAACACAAGTCCAGAGGAGGCCATGGAGATGCTGAGAGAGCTGGAGTAGCTCTGCTCTGGAGTCAGGCTGAGAGAGCTGGGCTGGTTCAGCCTGGAGAAGAGAAGGAGGACTTTAAGATGTGCTAATGTGGTTACACACAGTTGTCTGCTCATCCTCTAAGGATGCATTAACCTTAATACTAAGGGACAGGGCCTTAACTACAGATGAAGCAGTACTGAAAAGGTTAAGAAGGGACTGGACTCTCCAATTGCCCCTGGAGCAAAAATATAGGCTCCATTAATTATAAATGATAAGACATCAAAAGTATGTAGCAGACAGATAGAGGCAGAGGAAGCAATGAAAAGCCTTGGTCCTAGAAACAGGAGACAAAAATAGGGCAACGAGATATCATTAATCTGAGGGCTATTTTCAAAATATCATGTCCAAAAAAGCTTTGGCCTGACCTTTTTGAGGAGAAGTGGCAAGTGTGGAACAGAGGCACCCTGTGGGAGACACTGCCTATAACCTGAGCAGGCAGCGGGAAGAAGAGCCGGGCCGGGTGGAGGATCTGGGGCTGCTGCACCATGGCCCCTTGTTTGGGGACTTCAGAGCAAGGCCATGTTGGAAGAGGGTTGTAGCAACCTGGTCTAGTGGAAGATGTCCCTTACTCATGGCAGCAGGCTGGAACTGGACAAGCTCTAAAGTCCCTTCCAACTCAAACCAGACTGGGATTCTATGACGTCTTATTTCTGTATCTGGAGTCTGGATAACAGAGACTCATTCAAAGCCTTCTAGTAAGTGACACATACTCTAATGGAAACAGTTGCAGGAATCTTTATTCCCCTTTTCCTGGAGAATATCCCTGTACTTCGCCACAAACCCATCCCATTGTTCTTCAGATCTGCTCCCAACACTTGCCTTTACTGCATTGCCTACAAGACATGGAGTTGAAGATGGCTGCTGTCAAACTGCATGTGCAGATCAGGACTGAGTCATAGACTCCCAGACTGGTTTTGGTTTGAAGGAACCTTAAAGTTCCAAACCCCTGCCACGCACAGGGACACCTTCCACTAGACCAGGTTGCTCCAAGCCCCTGGCCTTGAACACTCTCAGAGATGGGGCAGTCCAAGAAGAAATCTTTGCTGTTTCTTACTCCCTCTGTCTACAGGCTGTACCTGGTGATCGGTTTTGAGGGGAAGCCCTTGGGATGGGACCATCATCATCCTGGTCTGTGGCTGCATGTGCAGCTTGCTTTGGGCCCACTTCTGCAGCTCCTAGGAAATATGTCAGCAGCATTTATTTTTTATGTAGAATGATCTACACCATCTCCTATTGGGATAACAGCAGGAAGAGGCAGTGCCAAAAATACTGTTCTTCTTCAGTACTCCCTAGTGAGAATTTCTCAGAGTTGCTCTTTGCACCCTTTAAGTTAAGACTCACTTTCAGCCCCTGGCACTGCAGAAGAGCAGCACAACAGCATTTTGTGGGTTCACAGTAAAATTTTGTGGATTCACTGCTTTGTTTTGCATACAGAGGGGTTATCTCCAAGGCCATATCTTCTGCTTTTGGCTGAGATGCGAGTGAACATCCATTCAGAAAACACAGCATCCATGGTCAGAGAAACTGAGGTAAGAGTAGGAAAGGTGGAAACTAACTGTGATGTGAGGAAGAGGGGAGCTATGAAGAAGAAAGTGGTGGGAGAAAAGGGATTTCCTCCCCAAAGAGCTCAGAGCACTGTCCAGAAAGGAGAGCAGGGAAGCCCAATGTGCCCACCATCCCAGAGGAGCACACCCTTCAAAGGCTGAAGGGAGGCTCAGGAGGTGACACAGAGCTCCAGGGAGAGAGAAGGAGCAAGCCCAAGGAAGGAAGTTCAACTTCTATTGTCAGGAATTCCCGGATAACAGCTGGAAGAGACCACATGAGCCCTTTTGAGAGGCTGGTGGTGCTCAGCAAAGGCTGCGAAATGCTAAACCTACAGGATAACCCAGCAGTTTGTCTCTGGCCAGGCATGCGTTGCTGGTTCTTCAGCCAGAGCCGCAGATCTGAGCTGCAGAGGAAGGAACGGGGTTTTCCCTCCTCTGCGCACACAGAGCCATGATGCCAGGCTCAGCAGAGCCTGGACTTGGTTCTTACTTAATGGCATTTTAACCACGCCTCACTCTAATCTTTGGCTTTTTAGAATCCAGATCCTTGGCCAGCAGACAGGAAGCTTCCAATAAGCTTTTAATTGTGTGTGTAGCCTTGTTGTGATGGCTGCTGCCCTACTTGTGACTGATGGCTTGAACCCTGCAGAGGGGATAGGGAGCAGGGTAAAAACCCTCTCGACAAACAGGCCAGGATTGTATTACAGCTTGTGTCACACCAGAGGAGCAAGAGCTGAGTCACTGCCAGGTACAGACAGTGACTGTGAGTCACCAGCATAACCCATCTCATCAATAAACCTAGTGCTGCACTGCCCAGCACTCCCCTGCAGTGAGGGAGGACATGCACCAGGTGGGCAGAACCACAGCCTTGCTCCAAGGACGCAATTGGGTGCTGGTGCCTCTGGATCTGGCTGTCGCCTGGGGAAGCTGTGGAGGATTAACTATATCTACAGGAGGGGTGTGGAGAGCACGAAACCCTCTTCATGTTGGGGTGCGCAGGCAGGATGCTGAAAGGAGTGCATCCTGTGCAGGCATGAAGGGGTGATTGTGGAGCCAGATGTCCTCAAGGTTTTGGGTTCACAGAAAACCAGCACATTGCTATATATCCATGGTGTGAAAAAAAGAGGAATTGGGGGTCTGCTGAAAGGTCAGGGACTCAAGGCTGAGTCCCTGGCCAATAAATGTGGCCAGCAGGTCAAGGGAGTGGATTCTCCCCTACTACTGTGCTCTGCGGACAGCACCCCTTACAGTCCTGATCCAGCTCTGGGGCAACAACACAAGAGGGAAGTGGAGCCATTGGAGCGAGTCCAGGGGAGGGCACGGAGATGCTGCGAGGGCTGGAGCAGCAGAGCAGCTCTGCTCTGAGAGAGCTGGGCTGGTTCAGCCTGGAGAAGAGAAGGCTCCTGAAGGGGAGACCTTAGAGCAGCTCCCAGTACCAAAATAAAGAGGGCCAGAGTCATCATGGGAACTCTCCCACAGGGACATTGGGTCAGCCAGAGAAGAGCTTCAGGATCTCGGCTGGCCTGGAGTTGATTTGGTGATTTTGGGCCATTTCCTCATGGCAAATGTTCATACCTGAACTGAGCCCTGCCAGGGAGTACCAGAGAAGGCAGATACTGGGTTTAAGTGTAATAGTGTAATGGGGACCTTTTCCTCTAGCTCTGCCCAGTGTCTGCACTAGGAATAAATCATAGAATCCCAGATAGGTTTGGGCTGGAAAGGACCCTAAAGCTCATTCAGTTCCAACCCCCTGCCATGGGCAGGTACATCTTCCACTAGACCAGGTAAATAAATGGATGTATCTTTCTGTGGGGTGCTGTGCCAGCATCTCCTGACAGCTTTCCTTTTACAAAAAGCCCCTTTAAAGATAAACCAGACAAAATGGAACAATAAGCCTCTTGGAAAAATTAAAGGCAAAGAAGGGTAATTTAACACAGAGTTAATAAAGGCAATGAATAATCTGCCAAGTAGCCAGGGGACAGATATGATGTGAAGCTATCACTTAAAAACTTTACATCCTTCTTCTTTCCTAATTCACCCTTTGTGAGCATCACCCCATCTCCTGCCCTTGTCCTTCAGTGACATGGCACCTGTTATATCAAAGGTGCCATGCTTCCTTTTCCTTTATGTGCAGAAATCACCTCACTCAGCCCAAATACATCTGTGACCGTGGGAGGAGGTTGGAGCGTACGATAATTAACATTACACAACAGCTCAGTACCAGAAGCAAAGGATAAACTTGGTGTTGAGTTAAAAATAAGCTGAGCTGTGTAGGATGAAACAGCCAACCTGCAACTGAGCCACCAGCTCTTCAGCCTCAGGTGTGCAAGAACTCTGGCACGGTGGTTCTGACTTCATTTTAGGAAGTGGCAGTACCAGCCAGAGCTGGACAGAGTGATGGGCTCAACTTGACTCAGGGCATCTGACAGCTGCACCTTCTTAACATCTTCATATTTCCAGGAAACCTTGGAAGAGGGCCCGGCCTGGCAGGCAGCTCTTTAGAAACTGGGAAACCAATCAGAGTTTCAGAAAATCCCATTAGTGCCTCTCTGCAGACACGTTCCGTGCACAAGCGTGAGTCACTGCTCACACCGGTGTGAGTATCATGCTGATGGATTAGTACTGCAGCACTGAGGTGGCCTCATGGTTGCTGCAATACAGCAAAAGATGTCAACTCCGCAGCAAGAACAGCATGCTCTGAGCAGTCCCAGATGGCGGCTGGAGTGTGGTGCTCACTGAAGCCCTGAGAGGTCGATATTTTTGGTTTCTAGAATCCCAGACTGGTTTATGTTGGAAGGGACCTTAAAGCTCATCCAGTTCCAAATCCCTGCCATGGGCAGAGACACCTTCCACCAGACCAGGTTGCTCCAAGCCCCATCCAACCTGGCCTTGAACACTGCCAGGATGGGGCAGCCTCAGCTTCTCCGGGCAACCTGTGCCAGCGCCTCAGCACCCTCACAGGGAAGAAAACAATGTGCCTAAGATCTCATCTCAATCTTGCCTTTGTCAGTTTAAAGCCATTCTCCCTTGTCCTGTCCCTACACACCCTTGTCAAAAACCCCTCTCCAGATTTTTTACAAACTGCTTTAGGGATTGGAAGACTGTCATAAGGTCTCCTCTGATCCAAAGACCTCAGGGGCTGGTAAGTTAATTTATTCTTGCTTAGTATGTAGGATGCTGTACTGAAAGGGGAGCAAGACAGAAGTGGGACCTAGGAGCCTTGTAACAAACTGAGCTGCTGAGCAGCAATGACACTGCAGACACTGGGGAACCTCAGCTCAGTTCCTGGCTCGTCCTGGTGGAACTCAGGGTAGACACAGAGCACAGGCAGCATGGGAAGGACAAGCACCAGGAGCAGTTTGCTGATAGGAATGGGCTGTCCTTCCCCAGAAAAGCTAATCTCAGGACAGCCAGCATAGGGAAGCAGCCAGACCCCCATGCACCTCACGATGTCATCATGAGCAGCATTTGCTGGTGCCTTTCCCTATCACAGGGATTTCACCCACCAGCAGCCCTGTACAGCAATGCCAATATGCTGCCAATCATGTCACACAGTGTGGGGAAGTGTTTGTGATACTGAGGCTGGGAAGATGTCTGCATGTGCTGCAGGACACAGGGCTGGCAGCAGACATACCTGAAACAGTAATGCCCCAATCCCCTTCAGTCAGTACCCAGCCTCACTCATGCAGGGGTTTCAAGCACACTGCTTGTCACTAAGAGCTCATTGCTCAGCAGCCTCAGCCACACCAGCCACACTTCTGTTCTCCAGAGATTTTTCCTCCTGCTCTTTCACTGCTGTTAAAGCTCTTTAGCTAAGGACAGCCCCAGCTGAAACTGCCTCTCCCACAGGGAAGGAAGGAGGCACTGACCATGAAAGCTTCAAGCTCATTAGCTGCCACAGGAATGGGTGATTAGGTTCATTTGTGCAGGAAGCGCAGTAAGAACAGTCTCTCTTCTTAGGCACCACCGACAGAGAAGGGAGGTCTCCTGACTCCCCTCTGGTTAAGGATTAAGTAAAAGTACCTGGGAAGAAATAGCTTGTTGGATACCAGCTCTGCTGGGAAGATCTCTGGCAAGTTCCAGAGCCCTCTGTGGAGAGAAGCACGAAGCAAAGGGCTGGCTCTGCGTGATCTTCAGGTCCACACTGGGAATGTGCTGTGACTAGGCTGGAGCTGGCCTGAACCAGATCTTACTGCCCTGCTCCATGGGGCACCAGGCAGAAGGGACGCTGGCATAGAGTGTCCTGCAGCAACAGGGAACAGGGAGCTAAGCATCTGCTTTCTAAAAGGCACTAAACACATGTTGAGCCTCCCCAGGTGGGACTAGCCCCCAAACTCCATCCTCTGCTTTCCCCGAACCCCAAGTTTGAGGCAGATGTGTGTTTCCTGCCCACACCTACAGCAAAACTTCTCTCCCGCTCATAAAAAAGCTCCTGCCAAAACTGTGGCTAGTGCAGCACAGACACTGCACCATGGGACCCTGTCATGCAAACACCATGTGTCTTCTCCTGTGATACCATCCCTGTGCCCAAAGGATGCTTCTGGCACAGGCTGTTTTCTTCCCTGCTTCAAGGGAGAACAATACAGGGCTCTTGGGCACACAGCAATGTTGTGGGGCTATTCTGGCAAGCTGTTAGCAAAGGCTGACAGAACACAGCGAGGTAATTGCTGAAGATGAGACTAATCTCATTTTTCTGTTGTGAAAGGGGTGTGAAGAAGAGAAAAGGAGATGTACTGTTAAATTGCCATCAGGGCTGCTATAGTAACACGGCTTTAAAGATTGCCTCGCCAGCCTCCTCGGGGCTATAGAAAGCTCTTCAGATTTTTCTGTAGTTTTCCACTATCTCCTGATGCAGACTGGCCAGGGATGCCTTGTGCTGTCTGGCTGCACTATGCTGTGACCATGCACCCCCAGCACCTCACCCAAACCACACCAGAGCTGACCACGGAGGGAGCTTCTGCTTCTGGAGAGTGCAGCAGAAGGAAGTGGAATGAGTTTTGAGGATATTTGTTTGCCTTTCTCCATTCCAGGGCCTGGAGAGTTTCAGAGAAATACCTTTACTCCTAGAATCACAGGATGGTTTGGGTTGGAAGAGATCTTAAAGCTCCTCCAGTTCCAACCCCATGTCATGGGCAGGGACACCTTCAACTAGACCAGGTTGCTCCAAGCCCCATCCAACCTGGCCTTGAACACTGCCTCAACTGAAACAACAGACATGATGGGAAAGAGGTTTTTTAACTCCAGTTTCCCATCAAGCTGCTTGAGCTTCCCTCTTATGCATGCACCATTTAGGTTTCTAAGCAGTTCTTCAGCCCTCATCACTGCAAAGCAGGATGCTTTCCTATGCAATCTCAAGAGCAAGCCTAGTTCTCAGCATAGTCAAGAAGCAGGTCAGAAGTGATGCTTAAGTGTATTTGCTGGATAAACAGGATTTAACAGGATTTCTAACTCCAGGGACTAGTCACAAACTCCTATCCTCTCCTAGCACTCTTGAGTCTCATTCTTCTTCAACACTTGTTTAATATACCTGGAGGCATCTCTATTTTATGTCTTTGTTTCTTTGAAGTGCACTGGGATGGAGAAATGCTAATGTTTAATTTCTGCAGGAGGGAGAATGTGTTAACAACCAAACCCCACAAAGGAACCCAGGATAATTTAGTAAAAACAAAAGGCTGGTGTGAATTCTCCCATAAAAAACTTGAACTCAGTAGGTGTGGGGGCCTGCAGCTTCAAGCAGGTTTCAGGTATACACTGCAAGTCCATAGAAGTAATTGGTCTTATTCTTTATTAAAATAGCACCTAAGGTGCAATGTCATTTCAGATGAGACAGATGTTGTCCCTGTGCTGAAG
Source organism: Bolborhynchus lineola (assembly GCA_025448015.1). NCBI lineage: Eukaryota > Metazoa > Chordata > Aves > Psittaciformes > Psittacidae > Bolborhynchus > Bolborhynchus lineola. The sequence goes on along the minus strand of JAOEHX010044944.1, from coordinate 363 downwards.
AGCTTAGGGTCTTCCAGATCATAGAATCATAGGATAGTTTGGGTTGGAAAGGACCTTCAAAGATGTGCTGCAGTAGATGAAAACAAGCACAAGTGAAGTAAGATTTGGCTCACAGCTGGTGAATCCACATGGTTTCCGAGGAGTAGGAAAGCACCAACACTCTTTAGCCTCAGTTGCACACACATGCAGCCCCAGCAGCTCCCATTTTTAGCACACTGTCTTCTCAGCATCCTGATGGAGCCGTCAAGCCCATGCTACAAGCAGGCCTGGAGAAGACGTGATTTGCCCACGGACCCTCTTCTCACCAAGATGTGGGATTAGAAGATGCTTCCTGCAAGTCTCACTCCACATCTTCACCACGTC
>JAOEHX010044942.1:13977-39380 GCA_025448015.1 Bolborhynchus lineola | reverse complement strand
CCGGCAGAGGCGGAGGCGCTGCCGCCCCGGGAGGGCCCGCCAGAGTTCGGGCGCAGGTAAGGGGCGCGCCGAGGAGCTGCCGCGTTCCGGTCCCGCCGTCCGAAATGGCACCGTCTGCGGCAGTGTTGTGTCCCGGCGGGCCGTGCCCCTGCCCGTGGCTGTCCTGCGCGCACCGACGGCTCCCGCCGCGCAGTGGGGCCGGGTTTTCCCCACCGCCATGGGCCCGGGCCGCCTGGCCCGCCGGGGGACAGCGGGTGTGCCCCGGAGAACGGGCGCCCGGGGGGGGCACACGCCGCGTGTCTGCCGGAGCGGGCAGCTTTCGGGGTGCGGAGAGGAGCTTCGCCGCCAGCTTCCCCCCCTGCCCGAACCCTCTTTCTTCAGGCTGCGGTTAGGTATTCCCGTGCTGCCTGTGATGCATCCTGGCTGGAAGGGGGAAGGAGGGTGGTTTCAGAGGGAGGGTCGGTAATGGGTTCCTGAGCTCCTGTAGGTTACTTACATGCTTTAAGGAACTTTTGGGAAGCTGTAGGCTACGGTTTAATCTTTTAAGGCTTTAGCGGGACACTTGAGCCGCAAGCGCTGAGAAACTTCAGTTGAGAGTTTTATCTTGAACTACCAAACGTGTTTTGATTTAAGGCCTGGGGTTCTTACATCCTGTAATTATTTCTCCTAAGTCTGTTTCTTTTAGGTCTGTGACTTCTAAAAGCTGGAATAGCTCTGCTAGCTCACATGCTGGCTGTAGCAGTAAAACAGTGCTTTACACCTATGTAGTTACTTCTGCGGGGGGAAAACTAAGCTCTGGCTTTGGTACTAAAAGCCTAGCTGTGGTATAATAATGTGTGTGCTCTCTCGTGGAAGTGAAGCACTACTGGGTTTGTGCAGAAACGCAGATGAAGTGATGGACTTGGGCTTGGCTGTGTCTGAGCCTTCAGACAGTGCTGGCTCTTATTTTGGCCCAAGTGTAGATATTACCAACAGCACAGTGTATAAACTGTGGTACGTAGTGCAATGGCAGCATGATTGAGCAATACGAGTGTCCGTGCGTTCCAAAAAGTAAACAGCAAAAAATGGGTCGCAGAGTGAGAATATTCTCCATGCTTACATGATCGAATAACTGAGAGGAAGATGTTTCAGTGTGCCAGCTCCAGATTTATTGCTTCTTTTAAAGGTAGCAGCTATAGCTTGAGGATTTACATTTGTGAAGGATAAAAGGAACTTGTGATTATAATAAAACCACGAGTAAGGGTTTCAGTAAAGCCAGTGTGCTCAAGGAGCATGGCATGTTGGTTTGAGAGGCATCCTGGAAACTAGGAAAACTGAAATCTGCTTAAACTCTGTTCCGAATGCAGCAAGGATGTTTGCTTTCTGACTTCTGCACATCAGTAAGGAATTAAGGTCGAAATGCTCCCTAGTTGACCTAATACCTGTCCCAAGGGAGTTTTGACTAATAGGATTCAGCACAATTTCTTGAAAAGCTGTGTCAAATAGATCAGCTCCTAGAAGCAGAGAGAAATGTTTGGTTTGCACGCAAGTATGGCTGTCAGTGGCGTGCAGTATTGCTCGTAAATTAAGGGCAGTGTTTTGTGCAGGGAGTATGAAGTTGATGCTTCTCTCCTCCCTGAAGGCTGTGAGAGCTTCACCTGCTTGCTGGGCTGTGGAACAGGGCCCTTAACAGGGAGCTCTCTCTTCAGTGGCATTGCTCCCACTTTGAGGCATGCCACCTTTCAACAAGGTGCTGTTAGGTATTCAGCAGCCACTCTGACCCTCTTAAATGAGGTAAGGGCAAGAGCCTGAGCCCATACGTATGGGTCTGAATTCAAGTGCTTCCTTGGCTTCAGTGAGTTTTGCCCTGGATTTTCATCCATATGCTGGATCAGTTCTGCTGAGGAATATTCAAGTTGATGTGTCCTGTGCACACGTGTCTGCAGCAGATCCACGCTCTGGAAAATCTGGTGAGTAACATTACTGCTTCTCGCTGGAGCACAGGGTGGAGTGCCCTGAAATCAGGGATGTCACATGGGGCAGAAAGCTGTGGTGAATCTCATCTTTTTTCTTCCCAATTTAGACCCAAGTCCAGTTTCCATTTTGGGTTGCTCTGTGCAGTATAGAACACACTGCAGGAAGGAGTGGGGTCCTGATGTAAGCATTTGAGGCAGTATATGGGGAGTTTTCACTTGTTACCTGTGTCAACATAAGGATAATTGTTAACATTCCTGAAATTACAGCCATTCCCAAGTGACTGAGGTTCCCAGGTGGTGCTGCCGGCCTGTCTGGTCCCATTGCTCACTGGTGATGAGGAGGACAAAGTCTGGTCCCGGCTCACTGGTCAGGTCTGGATGGCCTGAGGACAGGCAGGCAGTGCTGTGTGTTACAAGGTGCACAGTACAGTGTCCTTCAAGAGGTTTTGTGTCTCGTGAGTCCATTCAAATGGAGTTTCTGTGATGTTTCTGGCTTTCACTACTTCAAGGAGCAGTTTCAATGGAGTGAAAATCCTTCCCCTGAAGAGGTTTAAAACCAAAGAAGGTTTAGTCACTTTCTTAACAGTGGTGTGATTGCATCAAAATATACCTTTGGCTTGTTCTCAGGACAAGATGATGTTGCTGTAAACTTGTTTGAATGACTAATTTCCTTTGTTGTGCTTTACATTATGTGCTTTCTGTGAAGGTGGGGGAGTGCAGAGAGGTGGCCAGATCACAAGTCTGGTTCAGGTAGTCCAAAAATGTGTCCCTGACTCCCAGAGGAGTGCAAAAAATGAATGCCTGTGACTTGGTAGTCCACTGGTTTGCGGTAGTTTTCAACAGGGAAAGTAAGAGCCCAAATGCTAGGCAGGATTTAAGGACTTACTGGAGTATCCTGGAAATTCCTGTGGTGTTAGAGGGGGTCTGTAAAGCCACTGCTGAATTTGCATGCTGGTAACCTCTGCTTGTAAACAGTGATATGCAAGTTAGGTTGGTATACCTGGGATAGCTTCTTCTCGTGCTTTTGTTTTTTTCAGGCTTCAAAGCAAAACTCAAGTTATGTTGCTTCTTTAAAGCTCCACAATTATGATCTGACTTATTTCTATCTATCCAAGCCACATCTGTAAATTTATTAATGTAAGGAGCAGTTTTATGGAAGGGTCAGGCGTGTTTTGTTGTGTTTGCTCCTGTTTGTGTGGAGCTTGTGCATACAGCTGTGCATAAAGAATACATAAAAACACTTACTACCTTCATATCTAAAACCACTGAGTGCTTTCCTATACTTAGGCTGAGTAATGCCTCCTCCCCCCATTTGTAATTGTGACATCCCATTGGTCATCCCATTAGTGACTTTTATCTTGGATCCAGCTCAGGAGAAGTAAACTACATTGCCTTCTGTTTACTGCTAGTGTTTATACCCAGACATTTATTTAGCATCTAGTATAAATTCCTTCCCTGTCTTGCCATACTGTATATTTGTGGGTCCAGAGCCTAATCAGTGTGTTGCAGTGTCTCCTTAGCAGATATGCTGTGCGTAGTTTCTCTCTTTGTCAGTCTTTGCATTTGTACTGACTTTGTTTCAGTTTGAGTAGGAGTCTAGGGAATCAGCCTTCCCTGTGTCTTGGCTGGAAAATCTTAGTGATGGAAAGTTGACTGCTAAGTAGGTGATGTGTGAATGGAGAAAAGGTGGCCATTTAATGACAGCTTCAGCAATCAGGGAAGTTTACTGTTCAAATAGCTCTTTGAAGATCGCAGGTTTACAAGCATTAATCTTTGCGTAACATAATAAAGATTTTGTGTTATTCCTGAGAGATTAGAGCCCTTGCCCAACATTGGGAAAAGTCAGCATCCAGTCCAGAGTTAAAGCTTGGTCCTTCTTTTGGAGGATAGTATTTATCTTGCCATGGGGTTGTTACCATAGAATGGTTTGGTTTGGAAGGATCCTTAAAGCTCATCCAGTTCCAACCCCCTGCCACAGGCAGGGACACCTTCCACTAGACCAGGTTGCTCAAAGCTCTGTCCAGTCTTGTCTTGAGCACTGCCAGGGATGGGGCAGCCACAGCTCCTCTGGGCACCCTGTGCCAGGGCCTCACCACCCTCATGGTGAAGAATTTTTTCTTACTGCCTAATCTAAATCTCCTCTCTGTCAGCTCAAAGCCATTATCTGCAGTTGTTGCATGTTTCCAGCTTCAGGTAACATGATCATGCTAAGACACAGGTAATGTGTTTTGGTGGGTTCTGGTGGGATCTTTGCTTTGGATTTCTCCTTGTTTGCAGCACTCTAGCAAGGCTGCTCAGCTGTGAACACACCTTGAGATGCAGCAAATGATGCATCCATTTCCCCCTCCCCTCTTTTTTTTTTCCATTTCTTTCTCTAATTGACTTGTGTGTTGGTTCAGCTCAGGCTGAGGATAGTGGCCTTTTGTTATTTTTCTAGTAGTATTTGCTGGCAAGATGGTACTTAATTTCTGCTTCAAGGCTGGAATTTTCCTTTAATGATTAAGTCATTGCACTGGATTTGCAGTTGGTTGCCTGCGATGTGTATTGCTCTTGCTATGGGCATTTATGAGTTCCTGATATCCTTTAGCTTCAAGAGCACTTTGTTCTTCTGTGACTTCTGCTGTATGTGAGGAAAGTGTGGTAGGATAAAACTTTGTCCTTTCTCCAGCGGCTCTTCTCCTGTTTCTGTCTCTAGGCCAAGATAAACCAATTATGTGAAGAGCTGATTTCTTTCTTCAGTGGAAATGTCCTCTAGATACAGCCAGTTGCAGCTAAAGCCTTTCTTCTCCTTGCCCCTGCTTGGGCCATCTTCTTCATTAATGGGGGAGGCAGGTGGAGAACTTGAGAGGGATTTTGGTTGTACAGCATGGTCTTGCAAACCTGACATACCCCTGGGTGGGGGTCCTGTGCTCTGTTGCTGTTGAGTGTGCTTGGTCCTTCCAGGCTAACAGAGCTAATGCTTCATCAGAGTGCTCTTCATTAGAGGTGCTGCCTGGGGAGAATGCTGTTAAATATCACTCCCATGCCTTGTGTCTTCTGTCTTATCCTGCATGTCATCTCAGGACTGTGAGGAATGGCTCCTGGTGAAGACCAGAATCGTTCTCTTTTCTCTTTGGAAGCATGGTGTAAATCTGAATCTTGCTAAAACCACCGGAGGATGCGAAAGTCTGATTCCCCTGTATTACATTAGAGCATTCAGGCAAGGAGATTAGATCTCCTGTCCAGCGCCAGGTTGGAAACCTGTGTCCTAGTCTGTGTTAAGGTAACGATGTTCACTTTCCTGTTGCTGTTCCATGTCTTTAAGCAGTGCAGGTTGTGTTGGAGAATCAGGACCAGAGGCCATTTAAGCAGTTTCTGGCTTGTGGTGTTTGAGGTAAGATAAAAATAACAAAAAAAGTGTGACTTTAAGCATCCATTTGCATACATCTTGATGGTAATCGCGCTTCCAGTAGGCACAGTGTTGTAACTCTTGGATGTAGCTCTTGCGTGAATAAGATCCCATCAAATGCCACCAGTGAACAAAAGGCTCCAAGATCAAGTACACTGATCCAAAAGTGGATTTGTATTTGCATCTTTCTTTGTAGGCTTTTTCCTAAATATTACTGGAAAACTTAAGGCTGAGGCTTGAGCTGGCTGTTGCAACATCTGAACTCTAAACTGGAGAATCTTTGTGCTGTCAAAGACAGCTGTCTAATTATGTCTTGGACCAGAAAAATCTGATAACCACTGGTGTGAATCAGCACATTTTAAATCAAAGAATTCTCATGGCTCCAAGTGTGGTAGATTTGGGAGAATAACTTTGTTTTCTTGCTCTGCAACAGATGCGTCAAAATAAAAGGAAATGATAATGATTTGGTCTTGCGTGCCTTTTCTTGGACTGATCAATTATAAACAAAAATCAAAGGAAAAGGTATAGAGTATATTTTATATATGAATGTAGGATATAACCCAGATAGTTTATGGACACTGCAGTGGTGGTGAAGGGAGATGCAATGTAAGCAATTTTTAGCTGGTAACAGAAAAATAGCTTTAATACTGTAAAAACAAACTGCCAAACCAACAACACTCCAACCTCCTCTTTTTCAGCTCTTTCCCCTTTTAGTGCTCTTTTATAAATGATAGAAACAAGAACAAACATGCGCTTACCAAAGCAGCACCAGGATCTGTTTCTGGGGATGAGGAAGGGTGGTACTGTTCGCAGATGCACAGCATCAATGTGCTCTGTCAGCAGGCATGGTCATGGGAGACTGGTTCTCTCCTAGCTTCATGGTTGAGTGTTCACAGGCTGAGAGGTTCAGCCTAGCGCAGTGTGAGTCCTGAGGATTTCACACCAAGTTCTGAAATTCAGAAGGAAGGTCACCAATAATAACAATGTCTTTCCTTGCTGTAAAGAGGAGCAGTTCAGTGAGTGACTTGGAGGCTGTTTTGTTGGCCTTTGCCACTTGACACAGAATTTGGCAGAAATGGTTTCTCTGTCTGAAGGGGTAAGGTATGGTCAAGGTTTGATCACATTTGTGCTTAAAAGAGTGACCAAGGCATGGATTGCAGACTGTGTGCTGTTCCCAGTAGTTTTTGTGGCCTGTGGCTTACTGCTGGTTACCTGCTGTCCCAGGCATGTCGCAGGTAGAGGGCATGAGGAGTGTGGTTGTTACACGCACAGAACTTCATTGGAGGTTCTTGCAGTACACTGGATGCTTTGAAGACATGCTGTGTTTGCTGAGTGTGCTTGGACTGTCTGTTGTGTGCTGCTGAGTGTCTTTCCACAGCACAGGTCTTAATCTGAGTGAGAGTTAAGTTCTGATTACTTCCAGAGTTCAGGAACCTTTTAGCCCATTCAAAGGATCCAGAATAAGTCAGGAAGTCTCCGTAGGTGTTTGAAGTCTTGACTTGATATTTTCTCCTTGAAGTATGTGTTCTCACTACCTGTTTGCGTACCCAGTTTAGACAGAAATGCAGCCCTTGCAAAACTTGGAAACCTGTAAGTGCTGTGGAAGGAGATCAGCTATTTAGACCAGCCCAGGTCACAGGGAGTGTATGGGGTGTAGAGAAAAGCACACTGGCCCTTTGGAGGTTGGGATGCATGCTTTTGGATGTCATGAGATTGGCATGTGAAGGTGTCATGTAGGACAGATTAAGATTCGGCAGAGTGTAATGCTGATAATTGAAGCCTGCCTTGAAGAGCAGGTGAGGAAAAATGTCTTCAAAACGTGCCGTGTTTTTGAGAATAGTCTTTATCCCATGCGGCTGTAGTACAGTGGTCTGGGTTCTGTGCAGCTGAACCCACAGTGGTGTGGGTTTGTAAAAATCACTCTTGCCATATGGAGACTGCCAGAATCTGTTTTCCCTTAGGCTTGGATCAGGTAGTCTACTCATATGGAAAAAGTCCTGTGGAGGAAAGATACTGGCAAGCAGAAGGGCCGTATAGCCTGTTGGGACCTCCTCCTCTTGAACGCAAATAGGTATCTATAGATGTTGGCCATGTGATTGTGTTGTTTTGCCTTGTCTTGGGAGCTTTTCTTGTGGAATCTAAGTGTCTCCTTTAGCACCCTGGTTTAGGTTTATAGACCTGTGCTGAAATGTAGCATGGATCCATCCTTGTTGATCCCACAGGAGCACTGGGAGCAAGATGGGTGGGGAGCGTGCTGCCTCCAAGAGCTACTGTGTTCAGGATGCGGGAGGAGGCAAAGGCTGGGGTGTGGATGAGTCTGTGAGAGCAGGGAGTGTTCGTAGCGCTGGGAGCTGCACTGATTTCCCTACCCAAAACACGTTACAGTGGGAGGTGGTGGTCTGATGGCTGTGCTCCCTGTGCTTCTCAGCTGGGGGCTTTATGTTCTCTCTCCTGCCATGGCAGTATCTCTCATAGATAGCTCTGCACCATAGCTGACGAGTCCTTTGTGTACCCTACCTTCTGGGTGCCTTTGTGCTGCGAAGCGGGGAATCTTCACATTGCAGCTGGAGGCTGAAGTAGCCGTCCTTAGTGTTGTCTTTGAAGGTCCAAGTTCAAATGGCTGTTCTTCTGGAACATAATGTGTGTTACAGACAATTTTAGCAGGTTAGTAGCTTCTGCAGAGGAAGGAGTATTAAGGACATGTTGGAGCAGCCAAGGCACACTTAAGTGTTCCCAGTTCCTGCCCACAGCTGTGTGCACAGAGAAGTTCTTCAAGAAGAGGTGGGTGTGTTGAGCAACTAATCTCCAGGAAAAGCACATGGTAGCTAGATGTCTCCTGGTGGGTTCAGGTGCTAGCTTTGTTGTAGTATCTCTGTCCGGCTTCCAAAACAGGATTGAGCAATCAAGACTACTTCTTTACTCTTCTTTTAAATCTCTGGGAAGTTTGTTTTAGATCAGAACAGGCCTGAAACAGCTTGTCAGTTGGATCACAGAGCCATCAGCATTTCTTTTCCCCCTCCACTTAACTGAAGCTCATTTAACTTGTGACAGCACTTCTGATTTGTTGTATTTGTAAAGGAAGCATCAGGGCAAGGTTCAGAAATGCATATTTATGTTTCTTCGCTTAGCTTAATTTAGATCTAAGAACTTGTTTTTCTTATTTCCATAAAGAAGAATTTCTTGTCTTAGGCTGTGATTTTCTTCTGTGTTTTGTGGGGTTGGTTTGCTTGGTTTTCTTTTTTGCTTATTTTTTTCCCCTTCTCCTCCAGAAAGAGCATACAGTGGCTTACCTTGGTCTACACCTTCCCCTGGGTATTGAAACATGTGATTACCAGGTTCTAACCAGAAAGCATCCTGTTGGAGATTACCTCACTTATCCTGGAGCTGGTGTTGGACCTCCTTTAGTGCTGGGCAGGACCACCACAACTTCTGATGGTGCTGGACAGAAGGTATCCTTGGGAAGTGCAGCACTACTAGGAATTTAGACACTGTGGGGGAGTGTGCATCTCTTCTTGATGCCCTTGTTTGGGAAGGCTGTTTTGGTGGGGACCGCAGGGAGGTGTGTGCAGTGTGGCTCTGCTGTCCAAGTAAGCAGGAGTACAGCTGGTTGGTTGGGTGTGGATGTGTGCCATTCCACTCTGGTACCCTGGGAAGGGTCGTGTTGTCAATCTGGTAGCAAAGGTTAAGGCTGGGATGTACTCCATGGAATAGGGGTGCTGCGGTCTTGCAGTATGCCTCTGGCACCTGGTGGAGTGTGCAACCAGATTCGTGGCATTGCTGTGAAACTGGGATGCTGCTAGTGGTGTTGGGGTGGTATCTGGGAGCAGCTGGCTGTGGGATGGGTGACTCCTGGGCTAGCCCCATGGCTGGCTTGCCCCATTCCCGGTGCAGCACTGCACTGGTGGGCACCATGGCTGGGTGGCCTTGCTGGCTGCCAGTTAGTAATGCCAGCTGCAGAAGTATGTGGCAAAGCTGTGACCAGGGCGTTGTGACCTTGGGCTGATCTGACTGTCATTGAGGGTGGTGAAAGTGTCTGTGCTGTCTAGACCAAGTGCTTCCACCCACAGCAGCTGGTGGCACCCATGTGCCCCGAGGGCAGTAATGGCTCTCCTCACCTTGCTTCCTGGGGAGCTCAAAGGATGATTGATCCTTCCCCGTTTTCAAGCCTTCACAGGAAATAACAAAGCAGTATTGATGATGATGTTGCATAAAAGGATGATTGTGTGAAAGGAGCAATGACAGTTTTGTGGTAGGTGCAAATGCTCCAGCCGTATATTGCTTGCTCTCCCTCCCTTTGCAGTGTTGCTTAAGAGCGTCATTTTGGTCAACAGCCATGAGGCTTTAATTGTAGCATGGAGATGAGAAGATTGACGTTTGTTTTCAGGGCGGTGCTGGTAAACTTCCTGCAGCTTGGTGTTAGAGATAATTCTGCAGGTTCTGCCTCCATTGTTGTGACTGGGTCTAAGGTGAATTCAAGAAAAATGTTTCGGTCAAACAGGCCTTCCTTTCTGTTTTATCCAAAGGGAAAAATCTGTTAGGAACCTGATCTGTTGTTCTCATTACTAAGGGAGTTTCTGAATGGGAGCTAAATCCATAATTATTTGCAGTCCTTATCTGTGCAACACAGTGTTTTCCAGGTCGGTATCTCTGGTTTCAGACTTGCTTGTTGCAATGTGCAGTCTGAAATCCTCATACACCAAAGTGTTTGGCCATAAAAGTGTCAATATAGTGAAAGGCATTTCCTCAGGATCGTTTTGGGCATCATGATGGAATCTGCTGCTAAGGACCAGCATTTGCTCAGCTTACAGCAAGCTCTTGAGCTGTTGTTGGAAGGAGGGTGAGGTGCAGGGTTATTCAAGCACTTGTCTATGGCAAGGCTGGGGAGGGTGGAGAGGAGGCACTGAGTGTCTGCAAGGCCTGCCGGGAATGAGGTTTCCACATAAACTGCTTGGAGGGAGAGGGGAGTATCTTGTAGCCCAACATGTCTCTGGATGGCGTTGTGTTGGAGCAAAACCACAGCATGCCCTTGGACAGTGCCTCCTTTTGTGCAGGGTGATGACAGTGACAGGCTAGAAATGCTTTTCCTTTTGGGCCTGTCTGGGAGGCTATCCTTCTGTTACCTGTGCACTGTGTAGTGGTGTATGCTTACCTCCTTGCTTGCAGAGGTACTGAAGCAGGACCTGGAGTTCAAGGCTACTTCCTGTAAGGAGTCTCCCTGCTGCCTTCTCCATCTGAAGTCTGTTACAGTTTTCTTCAGCTTTTTACTCTCAGGCCTTGTGATACTTAAAACTCCCCCTTCCTCCCTCAGTCTTCCAAGGAATTTTACAAAGAAATCAGCAGCTGTCTAGTTATGACAGCAAAATGAAGAAGGCTGTAACGTCTCCATAGCTACCTAAAGCGTACTTGTAAAATCGGTGGAAGAGAGTGCCCTACAATTATCCCATACGTTCCTTGCATGCGGATTGAAAGTCGTTTGCATTAGCTAAGTAATTGCTGCACACTTGTCCAGTGAGAAATGTTCGGTTATGGCAATAAACTTTTGTTTCTTTAACCCTGTGAAACTGAAAAAAATTAACTTGCTTTATGTAGCGGACTAACTGACCTGAACTCGCAGTAGATGAACTGATTGTAAACTCACTAGCTTAATCCAGCTTGGTTTTTCTCTTGTGCTTCATGTAGCAGCTGAAAAGAGACAGCTTGTGGCAAATTAGCGGGGGTGAGCCTACAAAAAGATTGAATTATTCCTGTTTGAACAGTTCCCAGCATGCGAGCACTTGCTGCTTGGCTTGTATATCATCTGTATCTTGAGTTAGCTTGCCAGAGCTGCTGTAATTGAGGCAAAAGTAAATAATCTCCAAGTGGAAAACTTGCCTTTGATGTAAATACTAATTTATTCATTCATTAGTGAACATATCACTGAGATATGAGGAACAAAAATCGTGGTTGCTGTATGTTTGAGTTCCTTGCAACAAAGGACTTTCCCTGTTGTGTGTCTGTAAAGAGGAGCTGTTAGACATGTTGTCCTGCAAAGTCACTTTGCTCTTAGTGAAACCCAGCGCCGGTATGAAAATGCAGTAGTCAAAACATGTGTAAGGTTGTGCCTTATGCTGCTCAATTCACTTTGGGGCATGGCATAAAAATAACAGGCTGCAGAGTTTTGGGCTGCTGCATTTATGCAAGGCTGAGCTTACTGTCAGGCATCTGTAAATGCAGAAGTAGTTGAAACAAGATGATGTTTTTGTAGGGACTTGCCCTGATGTACTGATGTATCTCAGTGCCTCTTTCAGAGCAGAGGGAGAAAAGGGGATAGGGAAGCTGCAGCACATGTGGCAACAGTTTAGGATTGGTGATCCAGCTGTTTAGGACAGTGTATCCAGCTGGACTGCTGATCCTAAATTGGAATTTGGCTGTGATATTGGAATTAATTACTCTTCGTACTAAATGTGCTAGATCATTTTTCTATGGCTGCAATAATTAGGGCTTGGCTTTACTGTTGCATGTGATGAGGAACAACACTTTCCTCCCTTAGATTCAGCTGTGTTCATGTAGCTTCTGCAGAGCCTGCATTTAGGAGCAAAACAGAGAGGCTGTATTTCTGTGTTAAAAGGAAGAACTGGGACACCCCAGCCTTTCCTCTGAGCCTCATTAGGTTTACTGTCTCTTTTCTCCCTAAGACATTGGCTGTTTGTGGGTAAGATGTTACTTGCTGGAAGCTGCACAAGAAATAGCAGTGCAGTGCATGAGATAAATGCTAGAGGCAATGAAAATACTGCTTTCTGCTTCCAGTGAGACCTCATTTTTGCATTGTCTGACTTGCAGTCTTTTTCTAGAAAGAGAGAGGTTGATGGGGATGCAGACCCAGCGATGGCCCAAGTGGAGATCATTTACTGTTGTCCTTTTTGCCAGGGTGAGTTGTTAGGGAGATGGTTTCTGAAGAGACGTGGGCATCCTGGTCTGCCCCCTTTGCATGAAGGGAGCAATGAGTCTCTGCTGCTGAAGTCTTTGGATGTGGAAGTGAAAGGCAAGGAAGCAGGCCCCCAGAGATTGCAGGGGGGACTGGGCTGGGCTGGGCTGGTGAGGTAGAGGCAGGCTTGTTGGGTGGTGAGAGCTGCTCCAGAGCCAGGTGCTGCTGGCTTGAAGAGTTAGAAATCACAGGGCCAAGGATAAAGCAGCACAGTTCAAAGTACTGTCTCTTGATATAAAAATAACAAAAAATCCCCTTCCGGGCTGTGACATTTTGGATGGGATGTGCCCAGCTAGCTGGCCATCACTGATGCACCAGCTGGCTGTCCTGCAAGCCTACATCGCTGTGCTGCTGCCAGAATGGAGCCAGCATCCCCTGTCTTCTTGGCCCCTCCTGAGAGCTGTGGAGAGGAAGAGTGGCATTGGCAGCTAAAGTGTGCGAACTTCAGATACCTCCATGTGCCCTATTGGAGAACATGCTCCTTACTTGCACTGCCACCTGCCATGGGGTCTGTCTTCTAAGTCAGTGTCCTTGCCCTTTGTACCTGCAGTCTCCTACAGGCATACAAGGAATTTCAGAGTGCTGTAATTTATGCAGTGTCCTTTCTTTTATCCTTCTTGTCTAGCTTGTGCTTGCAAAGCTTTGAAGCAGATGTTTTGTCCTATATCTAGAACCTCATGGCTGGATCTAGTTGATGTTTATATGGAAGTGTGAGGGCAGCCAGCGGTTCTCCAGGGTCTGATAGAAGCCATATGTGAAATTAATCTAAATTAAACTGTTACTCGTTCTGTGATATACAGGAGGTAGCAGCAAGGACTGAATATGCTGCGTAGCTTTGAGACTATGAGGAATGGGAAGTGAATGCTCCTCTCAAAGTTGGCTGCGCCTGTATGAGGCTGAGTGAAGTTTGAGACAAGCCAGGACGCCAAGCCCACTGCGTAGGAGTTTGCGAGAAGTGAGGCAGATTTATGGGAGATGACTGTGGGTACAGGGAAGTAGAGGGCTGCTGGAGATGAAGTAAAGCAGCTAAACAAAATGTGGGCCTACTCAGGGTGAATCTGTGGTTGAGGTCGCATGGAGAAGGGAGAGGTCAGGTTGTGTGCCCTGCTAGCACGGCAGACTGGAGCTGGTTTGCTTACGTGACAGGATTTTGCAAGCTCCTTGTGCATCCTCTTTGTGCTTCACAGTGATGGAGCGTGTGGCAGGCATGTGGAAAGCAAGGGAAACTAATCTAGTTGGAACAGCCTTGGAAAGGAGGCAACAGTCCTGTTCTTGCTGCAGAACCTCTTGTGGGGGTCAGGCAGTGATGGAGGTTGGTTGGTGGCCAAACTCTCAATGGGGAGCTTGGCTCTTCCCACAGTAGTGGAAAAACCTGTTGCTGGGGCTGGCTCTGGCCCTTGTGCCCCTTTTCCAGTGTATTCCCAGTACTAGAATAAGGTTATGGTGGATTTCCCAGCAGTGATGGCATAAAGGAAGCTTCAGAGGCTGAGATGATTTTCACTGGATGGAGTCAGTCGGCTCCCAGGGGCATGGGCTTTGCTGGCTTGTGTCTTTGGAATGGGCACAGTTCTCCCAGTGAGGTTTTTAGGCCTCATGAAGAGCAAAAAGCATACAAGAATGTGCATGCTCTGGGAGGTGTGCTGGTGTCAAAAAGCAGTTGAGGCACGAAATGGACTGATGTAATTTCACATTGCAGTTTCCTCTGGGCTTGAACAGTCAGAGCAGCCTGATGCTCTGGAGGGTTTGCAATGCCACTTGCTTCTGACAGAGCTGGTAGTGGGGGAGGGATGTATGCTCCCTAAGAGTTTCAGACTGCAGGTGTGCATGGGTATGCAGCAGTGCTTCTCCCTGGGAAAGCAGTGTCCACATGGTCTGGCTGCCTCTCCTGCCTGCACAGAGATCATATTGGATCTGGTGGACGTAAATAAACTTGCAGCCTTTCTGCAGAGCTCTGATGGCCAAGGAGAGGCAGTTTCCAAACAAAACGCTGATTCTCAGCTGCAATCCTGTGTGCTAGTAGTGCCTGTATTTCCCAGCAGTGAAAAGGAGCAATTCTGTATCACAGTGTTTGAATTGCATGTTGGGTTTTTCAAGCATGGTGCTTGGGAATAAAGGATGGGGAAAGGAACTTTCTAACTCTGCCCTTGTGGGTCCCTCCTTCCCATGGGCTGTGTGCTCATGGGACGATATTAACTGCTGGTGTTTGGATTTCCAGAGAAGAGGTTTTCTCTTGAGACTTCCTATTGTGATTCACATCTGTGAAGCTGGATGCAGATGGTGCCTGTCAGGCTGCAAAGATTCATGTCCAGCTGTGTATTAAAGAAAGGGAGAGATGTTATTTTGGCATCAGCAAAGACAACTTACTAAAAATAGGCTAAAGCCTATGAACCCAGGAGCAAAAGTAGTTGTCCCAAAAGTCTTAATTGAGGCATCTTTCTTTTTCTTTTTAACTCTTAAGGAATGTTTGTTTGTAATATACTCTGTTTCTTGGCATTTGCAGCAAAAGCTGGTTGTGTTCATTCTGGTGCTGCTGTTGGGTGGATAGAGCCAGACTGAGCTCTGTAGCTCTGCTGCTTGCTCCCTCTGAGGCTTCCTGTGTTTTCATTGTTTTCCTACTATCCTGCTTTTTTACTACTTTCTACTTTGGGATCTCAAGCACCTCCGAGACAGGGCTGCCTGAGTATGTGACATGCAGAGCCCTTGTGGTGTACAAGGACAGTGCAGCTGAGGAGAGCGACCCTTTTTAGGGAGGCATAGGTGATCAAGTAGCCTGTGGAGACGTTGCTATGTTGAAGCAAGAGCTTTCTTGTGGTTTGGCCTGCTGCCTCTGGCCATGATCTCATGTATTCAGTAGGGGCAACTGCTCATGTACATGTAGCAGCCTTTGTCCCGGAGCTTCTTTGTTGTTTTGAGTCCTCTCTGTACCTTGATACTGTCTTTGTTTCTCTGCATCTCATCTACTCATTTGTCTCCTGTGCATCCTCTGAGGTGACCTGTACTGGAGACTCCCTGCCAAGACCCTGTGCGGGTTTTGGAACTGCCAGGCTCCGTCATTTGCAAGGCTGGGGCCTCTGGCAATGGAGAGCTGGCTTCATTTTAGGAAAGCAGAATAAAGCAGATTAGTATTAACTTGCCTTCATGGAGCTCATCCTGGCTGCAGCTCAGTTTGATTACGTTAGTGGGTACCCAGAGACTTTCTAATTTTAAGACCGAAGCAACTTTGCCTGCAAACAGTTGCTTGGCTGTGCTCTAATAATTGTTTTCTGTTCATTGACTGCATCACTGGAATAGTATGAGGTGGTGTTAAGTTTCTGCACAAGGCTTTGAACAAAATCTTCCATCAAAGTGCTGGATAAACCACCTACTGTAGCGCAGAATGCTGGCCTGTGTTTTTGCAAATTGAATTGTTGGAGAGTTCTTGCAATTATTAAAAGATGCTTTGTGTTAATTTAATTTCCTGTAAAAGGCACAAGCTGGATGCTTCAAAGAAAACAATGCAAACACTTAATCTAGGTAAAAGCAAAATTTCCATATCTATACATACACCATACTTAATAGTTTCCAGTTGCATTATGCACAAGGAGGAAGTATTAAAATATGCATTAAAAGGAACCAGTTTAAAATCTGACAATTTTGAAGAAGGTATTCAATTGGTGAAGAATCGAGTAATGAAAAACAGTCAAAGCAAGACTGGAGAAAAGCACTGATTTAATAACTTATTGGGGTGATGGAAGGCAGGATTTTTTTTTCCCTATTGTATTTTGAATGAGTTTAAAACTGTGTTCCAGCCAGCTCGTCGACAGTCAAGGTTCAGTGGTGGTTTTGTGAGCAGAAGGGCTATTATTTGGGCTTTCTGGCTGGGTTCCAATTCAGGCAATTCTGATGCAGGGTGAAATGCCTCCTTGCTCTACAGAAGCCTTATCTCCACCTCCTATTTCATAGGGCCAGCAACTTCACCTTTTTTCCCCTGCTGATGCCTGTCAGAACTGAGTTAACCTCATAGCTCACACATGCTAAGCTGGCTCCTGCTAGTGATGAAGGGCTTGTGTACCCATAGCACTGAATGGTGCTTTTCCCACCCCTGCCCTGGTGAGTGGTGAAGAGAAGAGCTTGTGTGGAGAGGTGATCCAAGCTGTGTATCCCAGTGGAGCTGGCCCCTCTTGAATAAGTTGAGCTCAAGTGATCTTGGGCATCCTTTGAAGGAAGGATAGCAGTAGTTGTGCTTGCAGGGTGCCAAGGAGTCTGAACGCTCTGCTATATTTATATATAGCACTAAACTTTTAGAACAAATATATACGTGCATATCATATGTAAATATATATTAAAAAGTTATGTCACTTTCTGAATTTGTCCACAGCATATCATGGTATTGTACCTGTGTGCATGCCTGGGGGAAAATAGCGGGGAAAGCTTGTAGGATTTAGGGATCCCTGAGTGTTGCCTGCCTGCGCTGGTGCTTAGGTATTGCTTAAATGTGCTTCATCAAACTCTTGCCTGTGTCTCCCACCAACTCAAGTTGAAATCACTGCGCTTGAACTAAAGATGTAAATGGGAGGTCAGGTTAGGGACAGTGCTTGAGTTAGTTTTTTCAGTGTAGACAAACTCTCTGCTAATTAGTCTGTTAATCTAAGTCCTGCAGCAATTTAGCATTCTTGTTCATTTTCCTTCCCTGTACCCTGTCCTCCCACTGCAATGCTGTTCAAATGCCATCTCGCCTCAGAAGTGGCTGCCTATCAATAATACACCAAGAGCTGTTTCTCAGGCTGTGTCTTCATTATGGAATGTATTGTGTGTATAGCTGTTTGCATCATTTCCAAATGCTTTTAATAGCAAGAACCATGCTAAATACAGTGTGATTCTTCATGAACTAAATTTACAGCTTGGTAACATCTCTCTTCCACATACCCAGCCTGCCTGGGGCTGGGAGTGAGGATGTGTGCGTGTTATCTAGCTGGAGTTCTCTTAACTGTGTGCTGTTAAAGAGCTTTTCTATCTCCCATCACGTCTGTGCCCT
This sequence comes from Bolborhynchus lineola, assembly GCA_025448015.1. Classification (NCBI taxonomy): domain Eukaryota; kingdom Metazoa; phylum Chordata; class Aves; order Psittaciformes; family Psittacidae; genus Bolborhynchus; species Bolborhynchus lineola. Next base: position 22,059 of record JAOEHX010044942.1, on the reverse strand, counting down.
CTGCTCCAACTGAGTCCAGAGAGAAGCCTGCTGCTGTGTGTGGGCTTGAGCAAGTGCCTTTGCTGCATTGCTCCACAGGTCAGCAGTCCTCCTCTCCTGTGCTTGTAGTATCTCTCTACCCCGCTGCATTTCTGAATCGAGCGCTCTACGTGTGCAGCGTGGGTGTACCGAGCTGTTCCAAGGCGGTGACTCCCCTTGTGTTCCCAAACTGAATGCTGCAGGTCACAGGAAGTACAGCTACATCAGTCGGAGTCTAAATTCTTTAAAAAGGTCTCCTGGGAATAAAGGCTCTTGTTGCTCTTTCTCTTTTTTCCCTTCTGTCTGCTAATAATCATGGCTTCTTGTTCACTGTTTTCTTCCCTTTTCAAAAGACTAGGGAAATAACAGTTTCTTTTTTTCTTTCTGAGCTGAGTTTGCTACAGTAGCTGTAGGGCAAATAAAGCTCCTTTTTGCTTCTTCCTGGCATAAGAATACCTTTTATTTGAGAGAAACCATAAATCTAAAATAACAAAAATTATAGTTTGACCTTTATTAGTTAGAAAATAGTGATGTAATGAAATAGCTGCTGGAAGGACCAGTGAGACAGATCATATAGGCCTGTCATTTTCCTGGCTCTACTTTCCAGAAAGCCCTGCACTTTGCTAAACTTAGTTCTTAGCCATTGCAGCTATAAAGCCTCGTGAGGCTTGAAGTTTGTGTTGAGGTACATACTCACCGGGATGGACAATCCCGTGAAATTTAGACGGAGCGAAGCTGGAGGGATGACTGGTGAGGGGCTGAGCAGTTCTCTGCTGCCCCATCCAGCCCAGAGCAGTCTCCCTGCCGGAGCCAGGAACTGGTGGCCAGGTGTAGCTGCATGCCATGCAGCCCTTCTCCCTCCCTAGCCTGGCCTGCTGGAGCAGGAGCGCGATGTGGCAGCCATGCAGCAGGGAGAGCCTCTCCTTCCAGCCCAGGTTAGAGGCATCCTCCTTGGGGAGCGCTGTCAGGCAGCCACGGGGCCGCTCTCTCTTCCTTCAGCCTTCCTCCTTTTTTGCTCCACACCCTGTCCCTTCCAACCATCCCGGGGGTAATTGCTGCTGCCTGGGGGGAGCAAATGGCTCCAGCTCTTGAATCAGTGGGTATATGTACGTCTGGATTGTTCTCCCTCAGGGTTCCTGACTAGACTACGTCTTCACAACGCCGACTATAAAGGATTTGTGACTGACATGAAAGGACTCGGAAAGCGTTCAAAATTGGTTTAGCCCTACCCTGGCACCCTCTTCATCTGCTTTCATGATGTGCAAGTATGAGAGTCAGAACTCGGCTTTCTGGGACTAATTCAGCCTTGACTCAAGGAAATGGATATTTAGGCGGTGCTGCATTAAGTCAGTGCCGTAACCCTGTAAGAAATGCCCTTTGAATCAAAACAGCTCCTGTATGTTCAGACAGAGAAAATGCCCAGTGTTAGCCTAGGTTAGCGGACTCTCCTGTTGATCTTGTTCAGTGCTCTCTTTACTTGACTTTACAGTGCCTCTGGGTCATGCCTCATTTCAGCTCCTGGGTTTGCACTGCTGCCCCATGGGAAATCCCAGCTGCAATCCCCAATCTGTTGCAAATCTGATGGAAAACATTGTTGTAAAGCACTGCACTTAAGCAAGGAGTTGAGACTTTTAGTGGCTCATTGACCCTTTGAAAAGACAGTGAGGATGGATTATGTGAGGTTCAGCCTTCAAAACCATTTCCTGGACTCCTGTGTATTTGTTCGATTTTGTGTGTACTAACAAAGCTTATTTTAAACTCTTTATCAGCATCCTTGTATAAAGGCTCATAGGTTACCTTTGCATTTATTAGAGCTGACTTCACAGTGTTGGATTGACGTCTCACCAATGTTACATGGTATAATTTTAATTAAAAGTAGAAGAGCCCTTGGATAGGAAGTCAAAACCTTAATTGTTAATATAGTACAATTAAGTTTCTCAGTATCTAGTTAGTAATTACACAAAACTCATTGCAGTATGAAAAGATTTGAAACAGAAGCGTGGAGGTACGTAGAAGAAGGTTTTTACAAATGCTGCCTGTCTGAATTGTTCTACTCATAATAATTTTCTCTCTTTTGCCTTAAACTGCACTATTTTGGTGTACATAGTTTGTGATAACAGCCTGTTCCTTTGCTTGAGGTGAATGGTTTTAAACAGCTAAAGCAATGATGTTTGTATGTCATGAGATGCTGCAAGACAGTGATTGACTTTTCCCTTCCCTGGTGAGTGTTGACAGAAATTCTGAATGCTCAGCCAAAAGCACTTGAATTACAGGGAAGGCGGGATACAGATTGGTACTCCCTATTTTTGACTCACTTGTAGGGAGTGGTAGTACAGGGCAGTGAGTATTTCAGCTGTGACCTTTCCGGCATCCGGCATATTTATTGTCCAGCCGAATGCTGAAAAAGCTGTAGTGAGATTGGCCTTTAAGGTTTGGATTGCATGCAGAGGACTGCAGTTTTAGCATAGAGTAACAGCTCTGAGTTTAAACTGTCTTTTCTTGCTTTCCCTGAGGGAAGCCTGAAACAATATGGTAAAGAGATGTGCTGGAGCCCCCAAATGAGTTGGCAGCAGAGCCTTGAACCTGAAGCCAGAAGCCTGTGTCTTGCCAGACCACACTGCAGTGTAATTACCAGATAACATTGCTGTGACTCCAGTGGTGAAGTGAGCCAGGGTAGACAGAGATCTGCATCATCCTCCTGCTGCTTGTGGTACTGGCATCTGTCGTGGTGTCCTTCCAGTGCTTGTTTTACACAAATGTGATTCTTTCTAAGCATTGGATAAACTCCATTTATCCTGCTCTGAGTGGAGAGTTGAATTCTGCAGTGCTGTCTGGGTTTGTGGGTTTTTTTGAGGGAAGGAAGTTCATGGATTTCTCATGGCAAGAAATGTGAAGTAAACTCAAAGATGTAAATTACCCATCCTTTCCCCATGAAACTTGATGCAACACTGGGTTACTCTGAGACTTTTTCTAATGACCAGATGTGTGTCTGGCTTCGTACAGAACATCTGAAAGAAACTTTTGGGAAGGAGAGCCATGGAATAAACAGCTAAATGAAATCACTTTACAACTCCGTCTCATTTGTATTACCAGGGGAGGAGGAGAGCGATTACTTCTTGGCAAATTAGGCTACATGAAAGAATTTTGTATAAAGATTGTAAGTGCTCTAATGAGTAAAAATTGGTGATGTAAGCAGGAAGGAGAAATGCATTATCACCAGATGCATTGCTGCCACGTGTGTGAGGGTTGCTGTGGTTTAATGAGCCTGGCAGCATCTGTGGTAAGCTGTTTCAGTAATTTCATCTTGCAGCAGGTGATTTCTTGGCCCGTGGATCCCCAGCTTGCATAAAGGAAAGGGAAAGAGATCCTGAATTAAAAAGAATATGACGGTGTATGTTGGCAGCCCTGTACTTGAGGCATGTTTCTCTGCAGAAGAGAGCTAGCCCGCTTCTCTGTGCAGCAAGCTGTTCAGCACTGCACACATGGCTCGTACAGATCTTCCCAATCTGTCATTCTCTACGGTTGATTTCTCATGCTTTCTGGTTTATCTAGACCACCCTCTCTAGAGCATTGCATTTATGTAGTCCTGTCTGATACTCATCTTGACTTGCATCCTCTTAAATTCAGGGTTCTCTAAGTTTGACATCTGCTACGCCGTGTCTTTGCTGTGGTTAGAGATGTGCTTTATGCCCAAGAAGTGTGCAAGATAGTAAATGAGGAATGAATGGGAAGTGAAAGTTGTGTTGGAGCTGAGTAGCTGAGGGTTTTGGTGGAAATCAAAGTGAAAGGGCCTTCGCCTCTTTTTGGGGTGGTGCTCCTGTTCATAAAGAAAATCTTAACTAATGACTTCTTACGATTGATCATAAAAGCACTTAAGGCAGCCACTGGAAAGTCCTGGGTAAAAATTCAGAACAACTTACCTGTATGCTTTTGTCTTCCTTTATACCATACTCCATAAACTCCAGTGTTTTAGCAGGTGACTGTTTGCCCTGTAGATAAAGCAGGAGCTGTATTTTACTGTTAGGTCAAGTGTGGGAGGGTCTTTGTTCCCCTCCACAAATTTATAGGATTCTGTTGGGGTATTTGAGGATAAAAGAAACTGAGGCAGAAACATGCTGTCACCTGAAAGCGTTTTCTCTATATGACACCATCAGTGGAAGAATCTCTTCTGTTGTCTGTCGAGGGGGCTCTAACAAGAGTAAATCACTGTGCACAGAAACAGGGGTGGGTTGGGTTGCAGAAGGTGAGAGGTATGGTGGTGGCTTCCTTTGAGAAGACCGTGTCTGTTTCTCCCATCTCCATTGCTTCCACCATCCCCTCTGTGTGAGAGCAACATGTGCTTGCTTGTAGGTGTGGCTCAAGGGGGTGGGCTCTGCAGTCTTCCAGTGAAAGATTTAGGTTTCACCCAGTGCTTCTGTGCAGGTGATGGGGTCTCCCTGTGCTCCACCACCCTTCAAAATATGGTCCTAAAGATGGTCCTTTCCCCACTTTACATGGTGGAAGATAATCTGTGTAAGTGAAGTTGAAGTCTTTTTGCTGTCACCCAAACTTTACACAGCAGTTAAAAATCTGTTCTGCTAAATTACTGGATTCTAGGAACATCTTTGCGTAGGATGTTTAATAGAGACATCCTTGTGTAGGATGTATCTGGCTTCTAATATTAACTGTCCCCTGTGGGAAAGATGGTTATTAGGTGATTTCTAAATGAAGATGCAATGCAACACATACTTCATGGTGCACTTGTTTGCCCTTAGCATCTTGTAAGTAATTCACTCACATCTGACTTTCATTGAGAGTCTAAACAAAGTTTGCCTCTTTCCTTAAAAAAAAACAAACAACCGCCCTTCCGTAAAACAAACCAACTACTTAAATATGAAATATTTGGTCATATTTCATGTGAAATATGAAACTAGCTTTCGCTGAACTAGTTTTTGCTTGGCTGCTATGGTGGTTAGGGCTACTTGCTCCTCTGTAAGAGTGAAAACTGGGTGGGTGAAGTAAGAGAGTTTAATGGGACTAAGTTGAGTAGAAAGCTTTTAAGTGAAGATAGTGCTTTCTGGGTCAGATGTCCCCACACAGTTTGTCAGGCTCTGCTGTGATGCATTTGTCAGAGGCAATTCATTGTGATTCAAGGCTTATTATTTTTGTTGGATATCTCTAATTTTATTCTCAGCTCCAGTGTTTCAAAGCTCTGTTCCATAAACCTCTTCATTTTGCTTTTGACACGCTGCAGTGCTTGGCTCAGAGCCCTGGGCTGTAGATGCCAGCACCCTGCTATTAAAGTGAGCCAGACTATCACAGCTGGAGAGAGATCATCTCATCACAGGACAAATCCAGATCCCCTAACAGGACCAGTGTCTTCACACTGCTATCAGGACACATGTTCTTGACTTGGGGCGTTTGCTGCAGCGGTGAAGCTGTTTAGGCAGCTGTGGCCATCCAGTCCTGCTTCACACGTAGCCTGTCAGCTGTGGTCATGCAAGGCTTCAGTCCGAGGGCTGTATAAAGTGCCTTCTGACAAGTGGATTGCTATTGCAGACATTGTTTGTGTATTAGGACTGTGGAGGGTATAAGGGGAAGCTGATGCTGGTGACTTTTAAATTGTTGTGTAATGGTGTCTGGTCTTGAAGTGATGGTCTAGAAGGGGAAAATGATTTTGCATCTTGTTTATCCTATGAATCTTCTGCTCTGGCTGCATCTTTTCTGTTTTGCACTACATTCTTGGTATTTTCCCTGGAGAGAAAAACTGCTTTTGCTGTTATCACAGGAGACTAAAAGCTAATGAAGGTTTTCCTCTAAGGATAAAGCCCTCTAATTGTGAGTGAAAGAGTATTTAATGCTGGTAGCAGCGCCCTTACTCCTGAAGTAAAGTGTTGTAATAGATTGATTATAAGGAAGATTGCATAAAATTGAACTAAACCAGAAAGGCCTGTGGAGGCATGGGGATGAGATGTTTGCATTCTGCTTTAATGGTGCAGAAGTGTTTGTTTCTAAGAATTTGGACAAATAAAATCTTCTGTTGTCTATCCGCTAGCTGCTAAGGGCAGAGAAGGAGTGGGGTGAGCCTCACTTGTCACTGGTGGCTGTGGGACTTGTCCTCAGGTTGCTCAGCCCTGGCCGGGGGTGGATGTACATCCTGGCTCTGCAGTGTGCTCCCCTTGCCCATCCTGGCTGCTTGGCACCTCTCATGGTAGTCATTGCTTGTTTCTGACCCTCAGCCTGCCCATTTTTCTGAAGCAGGGATAATTTGATTGTCCTTCTTATCCCCATATAGCTGAGGTTTTAGATACTGACTGCTCCTAGGGCAAAGCCACCCCCACACGGGTTGCAAGTAATCTTGATTCGGCTTGTAATCTTTTGTTCCCTTTGTACTCCTTACAAACAGTATTGTTTGGTCATCTTTCAGTAGTGCCTCTGGGTTGCTTCCATTCCCCAGCTTTGTGGGATGCAGTGTGCATTTCTCCTTTCCTGGGATGAAGAGGAAGGTGGCTGCAGTTTGTAGGTGACAGCTGTGGAGAGGGATCTTGCTTTCTGTTGCAGCTGTGACAGAGGTGGGTTGAGATCGGCCTCTGCTCTTTCCCAGATGTGAGCTCATTTGTTGCTGTGCTGCTCCTGTCCTATCTGCCAGCTTGAAGGCATGGGCCATTTGTGGATCCAGTAGCACACAACAGCATCCAGCATTATTTGTGGGATATCTAAAAATGAAACACAGGGAGAACAGTGTGTTGCAGCCTTGCCAGGAAGTGGAAGGAGGGTAGGGAAAGGATGTTTTTGTGCTTGTAGGTATGGAGATGGCAAAGAGCTGCCAACTATCCCTCAGGTAGCAGAGTTGACGAAACGTATTTCAGTTTTGTTTCCCTGTGTGTTGGCCTTCAGTCTACCATGACCTGTGGTGGTTTTCTTTGGACCTCTTCATTTTCACTGTCCTTTATTTCCATATCATCTTTTCCCTCCTTTTTGGCTTGATCTGTGGTTTCTCTCTGATGTCTCTTCTGTTGGCCACACAGGAACTGATATGCACTCTGGATGCCCACATGCAGATGCTGACAGAACATCTGCAGGGCCAAACAAAGCAGGGGATTGTCAAGTTCTTGCAGCAGTTTGATTCTATGTTAGGTTAATTTGGATGTGTCTCCTCTACATACATAATATTTTCTCCCAAAGATACAAGAATGTGACGCCTATTCAGATCTCTTTGCCTTCTGACAGATGTGGTCAAAATTGACTAGCGGATTGAAAATTCAATAGGGTGAGGATTGACAAACAACACTATCACATAAGCTTCATTTCCTTTAGAATCCAGGCCAAAAATGTGTTGGTGAGGGTTTTATTCTGCAATCATGTGCTTTTAAACTGTGTGGAGCAATGTGATTAGTAGAAATGGTATTTTTAGGATTCTTTGCAGTGCATATGGAAACACGGCAGCTGAATCCTTTATGTGCATGTATATTAGCATATAAGCAACTTAACAGGACTGAAACAGCTGAAGTGTTTGTGTGGAGAAATAGCAAATTAAATGTATAAAACTTGTGAAGTTGACAAAGCATGCAGTTATGTTGATCCTAATTTCCAGGGTTTTTAACTCAGATCTTTTGGCTGCCTCTTCTTAATGCCAACAAGATGTTATTTTGTTTCTTTTCCTGGTAGTTGCTTTGGTTTTTGCTGTTTGCATAGCTTCCACCTCACTTCTCAGCTCTGGAAACACAGAATTTAGATGCATGTGCCTCGCTGACAGGATTTTGTAAGTTTATGGTGTTGGAGCTATTTAAGTTCCTTCTAGGAATGGCAGAGTGTTGTTGCGACTGAACTTCAAAGTGAAGGATGGTCATAACAATTCAGGGTAATTGAAGAGCAGGCATCTTCCTGGAAAATATTATGGCAAACGTTATTTGTGAGGCTGATCCATTTTTGTTAAGGAATGTCTTGTGCTTTTTACTAGTAGAGTTGGGAAAGAAGACAGAAACCAGCACATGGCTGCACCAGTCAAATTAAGATGAGAAACAAAGCAGCGCCTTTTGCACTTGATGGATCATGTCAGGGTTGAAAGTGTCCCATAAACCTCCA